>JARQOC010002585.1:0-23624 GCA_033576535.1 Allobates femoralis | reverse complement strand
ATGTCCAAGTTAGAACTGCTTTAAATAGAGTCCAGTTTGACTACCGGCTCCCTCATCCGCCTCATCAATTGTGCGCAGCAGTCGGTATCTCTACCGACCAGAAGTGATGTATCAGCCGTCGGTGGCAACTGAACATGCACGGGAGCGGGGATGAGTCACTATAGCTCCCGCACATGTGCACTCCAGTATACCGACGCCGCTCAAGCCACAGCAAGTGCCGGCAGGACCAGAACAGTGCACACAGCGACGGGGGCCACATCTGACTGGGCAATTTATGTTACTCATTATAGCTGGACATTAGGTGCAGTATATAGAAGATAGAAAAGAGAAATAGTAATACAAATAAGAAAGTTAAAACAGAGAAGCAATCATCCCACAAAACAATGGGCCAAGCAAACAACATGGTCTATATATATTAACCAAATAAGCTGCCGATCCTCCTGTCTCTTTCAGTCCCAGAGATCATATTCCCAATGTGCACTGGTGGTTCCAGATTTTTTCCTTTGTTATTTTTCTGAGCCAAATCCAGACAGAGGTCAAAATTGTAGAGAACAAAAAAGAGGAGATGGTGGGATTCTGCAAGTGCACAATTAAAACAAATTAAAAACAATTTCTCCAAAAAAGAGGAAAAATAGTTACTTAAGATTCACATATGAGTGCAATCCAAAAAGAAAGCAGGCGATCAGCACTATAAAAATGAACTAAAGGTTAGGGACTCATTAAGGCCCCCTGGTGTCCTGGTGTAAAGGGTGACAATCCATTTGGCCTCAATTCGTGCTCACACTTTCTTAAAGTTGCCACCCCTGACACCTCCCCTCACCATATCAATTCCCCTCACTCTAAGTCCAGCTGGATTGCAGTGATGATATTGCCTAAAATGGCGTAGGATAGTTTTTAAGAGTGAAATGTCCTCTGCTGTCCTGGCTGCCTCAATGTCACTCACATGTTCCCTCCTCCACAGCTCCCTTGATGTTAGTCCAAAATATATCAGCGAGCATAAGAAGGGCCTGGATGCCTTTCTTGAAATCTATAATATTACCAGTTATATATACTACATTCTTTGATAGGGCGTTGATCCAGGGAACTAGTCTGATTGCCGTATCTGGAGTCAGGAAGGAATTTTTTTCCCCCAATGTGGAGCTTAGTGTTGCCACATGTTTTTTTTTTGCCTTCCTCTGGATCAACATGTTAGGCTATGGGTTGAACTAGATGGACTTAAAGTCTTCCTTCAACCTTAAAAACTACGTTACTATGTTACTATGTATGTTACACTCATACGCTGCGTAATACACAACATTTGTCGACCCGTACGATATACGTTGCCTGGTGTCATACTGTTGGCTGCCATCAGAGGAGGTGAAGGACCTGCAGCTGAGGATATTGGGGCAAGCCACGCAGTGGCCACATATAAAACATCCATGGATGGGGCCTCCTGATCCAAAGGGACTCTTAAAAGGAGGCACGTAGTGGCTATGAATGAACCAATCTTTTCAACTTTTAGCCCTTTTGGAGTCCATTAGTGGACTTTCAGGGATACACTGAGATATAATGGGGTCAGTTCTCAAGACTGACCAATGGTGTCTTAATATAGACTGCATGGATCTACCAAATCCTTTTTTGGATTGTACCTCGATAGCTTATTCCTGGAGGTGTTTTTTGCCCTCCGGTACTCAGCCTTTATCTCTCTGTTGCAATACCCCCTGTCACTGAATCGCTGTTTAAGATCCAATGCTTGTTGCTCAAAGCCAGATTCGAATGAGCAAATCCGCCTCATTCTCAAAAACTGGCCCATCGAGATGGCTCGTATTGTAGAGGGGTGGTGGCGAAATGTAGCATGTAACAACGCATTTACAGATGTATCTTTGCGATAAACATCAGTTTACAAACCGACCTCTCTTCAATGGAGATCTCAATGTCTGCAAAAGAAAAGTGGTTCAACATCCCAGTTGAGAGGTGTAAGAAGCTTTTCAATAGTTTTAACAAGCGACTGATTGCAGTTATATATTCTTAACAGTTTGCAACTACATATGAAGTTGAGGGTGCTAACAATTTTGTCCAGCACATTTTTTGAGTATTGTGATTTTTTTTCTCTTTTTATGTTGTTCCAGTATACACAAAGGAAATAAACATGTGTATGGCAAACCGTGTGATTATAATAGATTTCTGGGAGAAATATTTCATTTTCTGGAACAATTTCAGCCATGACTGTATATTCATTTAGTACTATAAACTGAATATTTCTGGTTGCATCGACTCCAAGAAACAATAATCTTGACAAGACAGGTTTCTTTTTTGGTTATATATATGTTTGTGGCTTGCTTCAGACATTACGATGACATTGTGGGACAGTCTACTAATATTAATGAAATGACATAATAGTCATTACAGTACTGCAAGTCCTTGTAAGTCAGTTAAACTAGTTCTTTCATTTTTTTTCTGCAGGAGCATACTGCTAATCAGCTTTCTGCATGATTCCTGCAGGACAAGGGGCAGAGTGCTAAGGATGGCTGACAGTTCTGGCTATCAGCATTATTATGTATCTAGTCTGAATTGTGCACTCTTCCAGGCTCCAAGGAGATAACTTTGCCCCTGCAGAATGGAATAAGCACAGTTCAGCTTAAAGAGGTTGTCCACTATTTTAACATTGATAGCCTACCCTTAGGATAGGCAATCAATGTCTGATTGGTGGAGTTGCGACATTCAGCACCCCCGCAGATCAGCTGTTCTCAAAGTTGACGGTATCTAGATCTTTACAATTACACAGCTGCACGCTCTGTTGACAGGATAATGACATCAGTTAGGTATTGCACATCCTCGTCTTATTTGATGTGAATAGGGGGCAGATTATTATTATTAATTTATATAGCGCCATTAGGTTCCATGGCGCTTTAAATGAGGATGAGGGAGACAAGAACAAGTACACTAAATCTAGGCGATCAGGACGTACAGGTATAGGAGGGGCAGGGACCCTGTCCACGAGGGCTCACAGTCTAAGAGGGGTGGGTTAGGATACAGTAGGATGGGGGAATGTCAGGTATGGGGCGGTTGCCTGGGTCAAATGGCAGGTTGTAGGCTTGACGGAATAGGTGAGTCTTCAGGTGACACTTGAAGCTACTCAGGGTAGGAGAGTGTCTGACGAGGGAGATCAATAAGTGGAACAGGATGCCAAGAGGTTGTGAGTTCTCCTTCAAAGGATGTCTTCATATAGAGGCTGGACATGATTTAATGGATTCTGTTTTGAGCGGGGGGTTGGACCAGATGACCCGGGAGGTCCCTTCCAACTCTACCAATCTATGATTTTATGATTCCATGATTATGATACAAACACATAAAAAAAAAATCTAAAAGTGTTACAATCTTCATCAATGGTCTACAGGTTCAATATTTGCATTAGAATTGAACCAGGCCACGAATGACAAAATAAGAGTGACCATATACAGCGCCTTGTGAAAGTGTTCGGCTCCCTTGAACTTTTCAACCTTTTGCCACATTTTAGGCTTCAAACATAAAGTTATAAATTCTAATTTTTTTGTGAAGAATCAACAAGTGGGACACAATCCTGAAGTGGAATGAAATTTATTGGATATTTTAAACTTTTTTAACAAATAAAAATCTGAAAAGGTGGGGCGTGCAATATTATTCAGCCCCTTTACTTTCAGTGCAGCAAACTCACTCCAGACGTTCAGTGAGGATCTCTGAATGATCCAATGTCCTAAATGACTGGTAATAATAAATAGAATCCACCTGTGTGTAATCAAGTCTCCGTATAAATGCACCTGATCTGTGATAGTCTCAGGGTTCTGTTTCAAGTGCAGAGAGCATCATGAAGACCAAGGAACACACCAGGCAGGTCCAAGATACTGTTGTGGCAAAGTTTAAAGCCGGATTTGGATACAAAAAGATTTCCCAAGTTTTAAACATCTCAAGGAGCACTGTGCAAGTGATCATATTGAAATGGAAGGAATATCAGACCACTGCAAATCTACCAAGACACAGCCGTCGCTCTAAACCTTCATCTCGAACAAGGAGAAGACTGATCAGAGATGCACCCAAAATGCCCATGATCACCCTGGATGAAGTGCAGAGATCTACAGCTGAGGTGGGAGAGTCTGTCAATAGGACAACAATCAGTCATACACTGCACAAATCTGGCCTTTATGGAAGAGTGGCAAGAAGAAAGCCAGTTCTCAAAGATATCCATAAAAAGTCTCGTTTGAAGTTTTGCCACAAGCCACCTGGGAAACACCAAACATGTGGAATAAGGGGCTCTGGTCAGATGAAACCAAAATCAAACTTTTTGGGCACAATGCAAAATTATATGTTTGGCGTAAAAGCAACACAACTCATCACCCTCAAAACACCATCCCCACTGTCAAACATGGTGGTGGCAGCATCATGGTCTGGGCCTGCTTTTCTTCAGCAGGGACAGGGAAGATAGTTAAAATTGATGGGAAGATGGAGCCAAATACAGGACCATTCTGGAAGAAAACCTACTGGAGTCTGCAAAACACCTGAGACTGGGACAGAGATTTATCTACCAACAAGACAATGATCCCAAACATAAAGCAAAATCTACAATGGAATGGTTCAAAAATAAACATATCCAGGTGTTAGAATGGTCAAGTCACAGTCCAGACCTGAATCTGTGGAAAGAGCTGAAAACAGCTGTTCACAAACGCTCTCCATCCAACCTCTCTGAGCTCGAGCTGTTTTGCAAGCAAGAATGGGCAAGAATTTCAGTCTCTCGATGTGCAAAACTGATAGAGACATACCCTAAGCGACTTGCAGCTGTAATCGCAGTAAAAGGTGGTGCTACAAAGTATTAACTCAAGGGGGCTGAATAATATTGCACGCCCCAACTTTTCATTTTTTTATTTGTTAAAAAAGTTTAAAATATCCAATAAATTTTGTTCCACTTCACGATTGTGCCCCACTTGTTGTTGATTCTTCACAAAAAAATTAGAATTTATATCTTTATATTTGAAGCCTGAATTGTGGCAAAAGGTTGAAAAGTTCAAGGGGGCTGAATACCTTCACAAGGCACTGTATTAACATGATTTTGATTAAATGCTTGTAGAGCAAGCTGTAGATATGCAGTGAATGATTGAAGTCAACTATAGTGAACTTTTATTTATGTAGAAAGTTTTATTCTATTCTGCATCATTTGTTTTACTTGTCTGTATCATGTTATATCTTCAAGATGTTCATCATAGTCATGACAGTTGTGTAAATGTGACTTTGATATATGGTTCAATTAAATACCAGTTACTCCCTGCTGTCATTGTATCTGTTTGTCAGAAACTATTGAACATTTTTGGTTGCTGCACAACACGGGATATCTAATTCCATGTTATACACTCTTTCTTTGCTGACAATGCATTAAATTAAATAAATCCCAATACATGAGATTACAAGGGAACTGTTGTATTACATAGTATCATGTAGTAGAAGCAACAAACCAATAAATGAAATGAAAAGTGAAAAATGTATCTGCTTTACGGAAGCATTGTTACCACTGCCTTTTATTATTTGATTACCTAGCGCCTTTACAATTGGCTTTTTTAGGGGGGGTTTACTCAATTATATATTTTGACTTCTTTTGAGAGTCTTTTAAAGGAATTTAAAAACTTATTTTACTTTGATTATAATATAGAGTGTCACAGCGCAGTAGTCGTGGGCCAGGGATTGACTCCGGATGCCTCTACACCCCACATGGAAGTCCCAATCCTGCCTGGATATGTGAACTTGTGTCGTGTGAGCCACGACCAAATGACCATTCAGACTGACATGAGGACCACCACTTTAACAAGACCTCGAATGAGGAATGACACACGTCCTCATGATGGTTATGCTGACCGAAGACTCCTATGTTTCAGATGTAGAGAACACATATATACTCAAAAACCCTGATACCTTTGCCAGGACTATTCTTTGGCTGCTGGAGGAGGGCCTTGAGAGCTGATGGCATTCACATATTCTTTTTCGATGAGCTTGCCTGGTGATACAGCATCGTGAATATCTCACCCCACAACAATTAATGTGTCCCTTGTCTGAAAATTAAGAGGAGCTGGTGAAGCCGTGAAATAGGTAGTGGTAGGGCTTCTGTTCAGTGGTCACAGGAAATTGATCTAGCCACTTGATCAGGGTGCTGCATATCGATTCACCTATTTCTAGACAGGATGCTTGTGGAGTATGGAGCCTTACAATTACAGTAGAGATGAGCGGAACTGTGAAAATTCTAGTGGTGAAGTCAGACTTTTTTTTAAAGACATGTTCGGTTCCTAAACTTTACCTGAACCTCATTTGAAGACATTGATTGGGTAGTTCTCCTCTCTGCCCACATACAGCAAGCCATAAGCAAAACACTTCTATGGGTGGGAGGGTGAGGGTTTGTAATTGTTTTTATTTTACAGCCACACTTCAGCCGAAAACTCTGCTTTTACCCTCAGTGCAAGCTGATCAAACACTGCAAGCAGCTTGCACTGGGCCAAGCACCAAGTGTACATGAACACAGTGATACTCACTGGAATACTGTATAAATGTAGAATGCCTAAACTCCGAAACAAAACAGGCTTTCTCATCTCTACTTGCAATGACTATTGGATATCTATCAAGTGCCGTAATTATCTCAGATGGGTTTAATTCCAAGGGACATGAGTAATGAAAGCAATCTGGTGCTGACAAGAAGCAGGGATATGATACAACAGCAAGTTTTATTGAAGTCCATTTAAATCGTAGTGCAGCATAGGGGGCCCCATGCAGACCACCAGGGTACAGTTTTACATGTTTCGGCTACATGCCTTACTCATGGATATCAATCCATGAGTAAGGCATGTAGCCGAAACACATAGGTTGCTATTTTATCACATCCCTGCTTCCTGTTAGCGCCAGTTTGGTTTTCTTGCTCAAATTCTACTGCTGCCAATATCTATTTTGGATATTTTTTGCATATAAACTCCAGTTGTTCTCTGGTTTTCAATCTTGCATAGTAAATATCCTGTTTTTTCCAAGCACCCCTCTTCCTATCCTATAGAAAAATAGATAATCCAAAAGAGGAGGAGAAGCAGGATGAAGCCATGCTGTCGTGGGAAGAAGCACCCATCAGTATAAAACAATGGTGATGTATATTTGTCAAACCGTTTGCAAGAGATATTCTCTTTCTTCAGGACAAAAATCACATAACTGATATGTGATTTTAGTCATGAAAGAGTATACGTCTCGGAAACATGTTGATTAATAAAAATCACTATTGCTTTATCCTTGCTTCAGAATTTCTTCCCACGGCAGCGTGGCATCATCCCATTTTTGTGTTTTGGATTATTTTTGCTAGGAATGCTGCAACAGCTATTTATATACTTCTGATAGTAGTTGTGACTCATCACAGCTACACCAGGTAAGCTGGTCATCCCTCTCATGAGGAATCTTTATCCCCAGATAAGACCTTATTTACATTTCTCCTATCTTTTAGAGGTACTTCACACACTGCAAAATCGCTAGTGATGTCACTGAAACATCACAGGTTTTGGGACGTAACAGCGACCTCTCCAGCGATGTTGCAGTGTGTGATATGTAGCAGCGATCAGGCCCCTGCTGTGAGGTCGCTGATTGCTGCATATCGTTCAGGACAATTTTTTCGTCCTTGGTCTATTGCTGGTCAGCACGCATCGCTGCGTGTGACAGCAAGAGACCAACGACCAGCAACCTCACAGCCAGTGCCCAGCGCCACACTTTAGATGCTGGGCATTGGTAACCAGGGTAAACACTGGGTAACTAAGAAGCGCGCACTGCTTAGTTACCTGGTGTTTACCCTAGTTACCAGCATCCTCCCCCTTAGCCCAGCCTATAAGTGGGAGGACGCTGGTAACCAAGGTAAACACTGGGTAATGAAGGCAAAGCAGCACAAGCTGCTTAGTAACACGGTGTTTACCTTGTTTAACAGCGATGTAGCTGCTGGCTGGTCGCTGGTGAGTCTGCCTGTTTGACTACTCACCAGCGACTGCACAGAGACTTTCCAGCGATCCCGGCCAGGTCGGATCGCTGGATGGGATCGCTGGAAAGTCTCAGTGTGTAAAGGGGCCCTTAGCCTATATATCTGTAGACAAATAAAGAATGTCAGGTTTTGCCACCAGGGACCACCTTTGAAGCTCATGCAGAGGTGCCACAAATTAAATCCTCTTTATTCTCTTCTTGCTCCTGAGCTCCAACAATTAAAATACCCAAGGCTAGTTTCACACTACCACGTTTTTCAAATCAGGCAGGATCAGGTTTTTCTGCAAAAGCCTGATCCTTTCAGGATCCAGTTTTGTTGCCTATTTACTTTCATGGTGTAAGGGCCCTTTCACATCAGCGTTTTTTGAAATTTGCGGCAGATGCGGTGAAAAAAACGCATCTGCCGCAATTGCCGCATAACCGATGCACTTGCGGCGCGGTTGCGGTAATCCCCATAAAAAGTATAGGGGGACTTGCGGCAGGTGCGGCAAGTGCGGTTTTGCACTTGCGGCAGGTGCGGCAGCGAAAAAAAACGCGGTCAGCCGCGTTTTTTTTCGCTGCCGCACCTGCCGCAAGTGCAAAACCGCACTTGCCGCACCTGCCGCAAGTCCCCCTATACTTTCTATGGGGATTACCGCAACCGCGCCGCAAGTGCATCGGTTATGCGGCAATTGCGGCAGATGCGGTTTTTTCACCGCATCTGCCGCAAATTTCAAAAAACGCTAATGTGAAAGGGCCCTAAGGTAGCAACCTGAAGCAACAGAATTCTACCAGACACCATAAGGTGAATGAGTAAAGAACTGTATCCTGGAAGGATAAGGCATTTGCTCAAAAATTTGATCTTGCCTGATTGTAAAAACCAGTTGTGTGAAACTAACCTAAAAGTTATGCTCTTTGTGTAGATATGGTAGACAAAGGCTGGCTTAGAACCGTGATTTTTCACTGTCATGTTCTGTCCGGTGTTTTGCAGGATGCACCGGACAGAACCTGGCAGCCACGGACGAGCAAAACTAGACTGGATCCTGCTTTTTGCCGGCTTCATTGCTGAAATGTCAGCACCGTGGCTGCAGGGTAGCTAGCCGCAGTGCTGAAATTAAAGCCATCAAGCTCTCCAGGTGCTGAAATTCAGCGGTGTCTGCTTTTAACAGCCGCCTATCTTTCAGCACCAGGCATCTGGGAACCAGCATGATTTTCTGCCGGATCCGGCATGAACTGGCGCCCATAGACTCCCATTCCACTCCGAGAGGATCCGGTTTTGTCCGATTTTTGCATTGGACACAAAAAATGCTGCAGACTCCGGACAAAACCGAATTCTCCCAGAAAAGCCCCAAACCAGATGGCAAATAACAGCCATCTGGCTCCATAGGAGAACATGGGGGGTAAATTCGGATCCGGGGCTGTCCGATTCACACTGGACAGTCCCGGAATCAAAAAAATCGTGGTGTGAAGCCGGCCTTACACCAATATTACTTTACGGCTGCTGTCATTCATTCCGCCTACTGTTATATATTTCCTTTACAAACAGCAACATGGAATTACCGTATATACTCGTGTATAAGCCGAGTTTTTCAGCCCAAAAATTGGGCTGAAAAGTACCCCCATCGGCTTATACGCGAGTCAGTGACGGCAGCCATACAGCCCCACAGCAGCCCCAGCATCCCCAGTAATGCAGGGCCCCCCCAGCCTTGCTCCGGTCACCTGTAAAGCAAATTATACTTATCACTGTCCCGCTGTCCGCGCCCGCCGCTGCTGACATCCGTCTTCTTCCTGTTTCCTGTGTTCGTCACAGACAATGACGTCATTACCGGCGCCGAACACAGGAAACAGGAAGAAGACGCATGAAGAAGGAGGATCGCGGATGTCGGCAGCGGCGGGCGCGGACAGCGATAAGTATAATTTGCTTTACAGGTGACCGGAGCAAGGCTGGGGGGGCCCTGCATTACTGGGGATGCTGTATACTACCACTGGGGCTGCTATATACTACCACTGGGGCTGTATATACCACTGGGGCTGTATATACTACTGGGGCTGCCTGTATACTACCACTGGGGCTGTATATACTACTGGGGCTGCCTGTATACTACCACTGGGGCTGTATATACTACTAGGGCTGCCTGTATACTACCACTGGGGCTGTATATACTACTGGGGCTGCCTGTATACTACCACTGGGGCTGTATATACTACTGGGGCTGCCTGTATACTACCACTGGGGTTGTATATACTACTGGGGCTGCCTGTATACTACCACTGGGGCTGTATATACTACTGGGGCTGCCTGTATACTACCACTGGGGCTGTATATACTACTGGGGCTGCCTGTATACTACCACTGGGGCTGTATATACTACTGGGGCTGCCTGTATACTACCACTGGGGCTGTATATACTACTGGGGCTGCCTGTATACTACCACTGGGGCTGTATATACTACTGGGGCTGCCTGTATACTACCACTGGGACTGTATATACTACTGGGGCTGCCTGTATACTACCACTGGGGCTGTATATACTACTGGGACTGCCTGTATACTACCACTAGGGCTGTATATACTACTGGGGCTGCCTGTATACTACCACTGGGGCTGTATATACTACTGGGGCTGCCTGTATACTACCACTGGGGCTGTATATACTACTGGGGCTGCTGGATACTACCACTGGGGCTTTATATACCACTGGGGCTGTATATACTACTGGGGCTGCGTGTATACTACCACTGGGGCTGTATATACTACTGGGGCTGTATACACTACTGGGGCTGCGTGTATACTACCACTGGGGCTGTATATACTACTGGGGCTGTATATACTACTGGGGCTGCGTGTATACTACCACTGGGGCTGTATATACTACTGGGGCTGTATATACTACTGGGGCTACATGTATACTACCACTGGGGCTGTATATACTACTAGGGCTGTATATACTACTGGGGCTGCGTGTATACTACCACTGGGGCTGTATATACCACTGGGGCTGCTGCTGTATATACCACTGGGGCTGCTGCTGTATATGTGCCGCCCAGCTTAGGGGACCGGGATACCCGGCGCAGGGTCCCTTTCCTTGGGGGAGTCACTGGTGGCTGGACCCAGGCCGTGGCCCCAGGCTGGCACACTCCTAAAAGGGGGTATTTACAGGGGATTTAGAAGTTTATATAATTTATAAAGTTTGTAGATGTTATTGTCGTGACGCCACCCGGAATAATGTGGCTATATATGGCCACCGCTGCCTTGTACTGGCCAGGGGATGATGGTGAGAGGCAGCTGAGATGGTATAGCCCTTTTCCGGGTAGGGCTGTAGGGTCCCCTGGACAGGTGATGTTAAAGTTAATGATGGATGAAGATGGAAGTATGGTGAGGAGATGTTAAGGGCACAGACACTTACTTGATTCACAGCAAATTCTCTCAGCGGTGATGGTCCCAATCCTGGATAGATGGTAGCTGTTAAATCAGAGGCTGAGGCACAGATGAGGTTTAACTGGTTTACTTTCAACCAAACTATAATACAACAAGTCCCGTCTCCGGAGTCTGCAATAGGGGTTCAGTTGCTCAGGCCCCACCGGGTCCTTTACCTCCTGCTTGCGCTGTCTATGTGGCCCTGCTGCCGTGTGTGAACTCGCTGCCGGCCCAAATCTGTCCTCTCTGGGTCCCACTCAACAGGCAACTTGAGTCCTTTGTCTCTCTCTGCTTACCCCCTCCGGGAGTACTGCTGAACTCTTAGTATGTTGCTGTGTCTGGCCCTGTGAAGCTTGTTGTTACCTCACGTTTTTCCGGTTGCTGTATTTTATATAACTAATGCAGCCACGGATCCGGTATCCGTATCTGCGCTTTTTATCTAGGGTAGATAATGATGCTACCCGATTCTGAAAGTGTTCCTCTTATCAGTTTTCTCCTCCTCAGACCGATGGCTTGGCCCTGGAAATTGTCAGTCAGTCCTCAGGAACTCAATGCAGCTCCTGTCACTCTGAGCTCCTGGCTCCAACTGTCTGAAAATTTACCTCAGACCAGTGTTTTATCTCTAGGGAAGTCTCTGGTGTCTCTGGAGCTCCCCTACTGGCCAAAGGTGGTAGTGCAGTGGCTTGGCTTTCTAAGTGAGTGCAACTATTATGATCTTATACTGTGGCTAATACCCGCAGGGGCGCCACATTCCCCCTTAGTTAAGAACAGTACTCCGGGACTGTGGGACAATAAACATAAGATATAACAGATAATATTGATAGAGTCTTAAAAAAAAAATAAAAAGTTACAAAAACCACTCAAGTTTAAAAAATAGAGTCTTGTAAAAAGTCACTTCAAATAGCGTCCATTAATACAGCTCTGTCCTTGAGGGCTATTTATTTGTTAGGAAAGGCACTGCACTTAGCGTCCATTTTTCCAACAAAGTTTATGAATAAACTTAAGAATGTTCAAAAAGCAGTCTTTCCGGAGCTCCACACTCAGACCACCAAGCTGTGCTGGAGGCATGTACCATCATAGGGGGCACCTATACTTAGGACCCCACTGAAAACCAAAACCACACATCCCCTGATGAGGATCATAAGTCCGAAACGCGTAGGGAGTGGAACATGGTGGTGACATATAGAATAATTTGAGAGTTCCAAACCAGGCTGTCACTAGCAGAAGGACCCCCTGGAAGGAAGCGACTCTAAATGAAACCTGCCCTGATGAGAAGAAGCCGGTGAGATCTTTCCTATACAGAGGGGAAGTGGGCTTACAGGATTTTCATATGCAGGAATAATGCAAGTTATTGTGGGGTGTAAGGGATAACACCAGTCCATTTATAACTAGCATAAAGATTTGAAGGTGGATTGTGATAAAGGGGCAGACTGAGCCCCGTGGGTAACACCTTCGAATGAGGAACAGCTCCTAGTATGGTAACGGAGCTTTTTTAATAGTGTGACACTTGGGCACTGTTATAATTTATGTGTATAGTTTGTGGGACAACCTTGTCTTTTAGAGTAATCAATTAAATGTTAAGTTTTAACTTCTTAACTTCCTTATACTGCTTTAGTTGTTTGATGAAACCATCTCCCTAGATGTGATTTAAACAGTCACTGGGGAGAACCCATAACCTGCTATATAACAATCTTTGCTTATAAGACACATTTTAGGATTGTTCACTCTCATTGGTAAAACTGTATATGGGACGGATTCCCACTGATTGTCCAGTTTATTAGTGCGACGGTTTCTCTTGAGCACTTGATCACCAGGTTTTAATGGGGTTGCTAGAGCATTCTGGTTGAAGTATTGCTCTTGTCTTTCTCTAGTTTTCTGGAGATTCCTTTCTACGCATTCTTGCACTTGGCGATACTGTTGTTGGCGTAGGGAGTCCCAGTTGGAATCCTGCACTTCTGCGTCAGGTTTTACGATGCCCATTTCTAGATCTATTGGTAGCTTGCCAGGTCTTGCACGCATAAGGTAAGCTGGGGTACAGTTTGTGGAGCTTACCGGGACATTGTTATAGAGGTCTACCAAGTCAGGCAATTTCTCTGGCCATAGGTTTCTCTCTGTCTCTGGTAAAGTCTTTAAGAGATCGATTACAATATGGTTCATTTTTTCGCATAAGCCATTTGTTTGCAGATGATAGGCTGTTGTACGGATCTTCTTGCAGCCATACATATTGCAAAATTCTCTGAAGATCTCTGATTCAAATGCTGTACCTTGGTCTGCGAGTACTTGTTCCGGATATCCATGAGGACTGCAAAAGTATGTCTGGAACGCCTTAGCTGCTGTCTTTGCAGTGAGATCTTTCACGGGCACTACTACCAGGAAGCGTGAGTAATGGTCCACGATGGTTAAAGCATAGACATAGCCGGACCGGCTTGGTGTCAATTTCACGTGATCTATTGCTACGAGCTCAAGTGGTTGCTTGGTAACTATAGGCTGGAGTGGTGCTCTTTGGTTTTTTAGATCTTTTCTTCTTAGGTTGCACGGACCACAGTTTCTGCACCATTCTTCAATTGATCTTCTCATTCCAACCCAGTAGAATCTTTCTCTTAAAAGTACTTCTAGCTTTTTCCACCCGAAGTGACCAGCACCATTGTGATAAGCTTCTAGGACCATTTTTACATCTTGTTTAGGCACAATGATCTGCCATACTAGCTCATGCGTCTTTGGATTTGTATATCTTCTGCACAGCTTTCCTTGGTACAGGAACATTTTGCCTCTCTCTTTCCAGAGTTGATGTGTCTCTTTCGGTGCATTTTCATTGGGATACGCACTTTGCTCAGTCAGCAGTTCTTTCACCAACTTCACAGCTGGATTGCTGTCTTGAGTGTCAGCCCATCTGTGGTGTGCTAATGGGTTGAGATTCACTTGTTGATGTTTCTGGTAGGCACTGGATTGATACTGTCCTACCTTGGGACGATGGAAGGCGGGTAGTTCAATTTCTTCAAGTTCTACCGGTTCTTCTTCCACGTCTCTCAAGTGCGGCATCCGGGATAAGGCGTCTGCATTTCCATTCTTTCGGCCTGCTCTATACTTGATCACGAAGTTGTAATTAGACAGCCGGGCTATCCATCGCTGTTCCAGCGCACCTAGCTTGGCTGTATCCAGGTGGGTCAATGGATTGTTATCAGTATAGACGGTGAATTCTGCAGCTGCCAAGTAGTGTTTGAAACGCTCAGTCACAGCCCAGACTACTGCCAGTAGTTCTAACTTGAAGGAGCTGTAATTTTCAGGATTTCTTTCAGTAGGCCGGAGCTTTCTACTTGCAAAGGCGATGACTTTCTCCCTGCCTCCTTGCTTCTGAGATAGTACTGCTCCCAGTCCCACATTACTGGCATCTGTGTAAAGGATGAAAGGTTGATGGTAATCGGGGTATGCCAGAACTTCTTCTCCGGTCAATGCCTTCTTCAACTTTTCAAAAGAATCTTCCCTCTCATCACTCCACTGGAAAGGAGGATTGCGATTTGAAGGCTTCTTCGACTGCCCTACCAGGATGTCTTGTAGAGGTGCTGCTAGCTTGGTGAACCCTTGGATAAATCTACGATAGTAGCCCACCAGTCCCAGGAATTGCCTCACCTGTTTCACGCTGGTAGGTCTTGGCCAATCCCTTATTGCGGTTACTTTCTTGGGATCCGGTGCTACTCCTTCTGAACTTACAACGTGTCCCAGGTATTGTACCTTTGGCTTTAGAAGGTGACATTTTGATGGCTTGATCTTCATACCATACCGGGATAAGGCCTCGAACACTTCTGCCAGGTCTTGTAGATGTTGTTCGTAAGTCTTTGAGTAGACTATTACATCATCTAGGTACAGAAGGACGGTTTCAAAGTTCTTGTGTCCGAGACAGCATTCCATCAATCGCTGAAAGGTACCGGGTGCGTTGCAGAGTCCGAATGGCATACAATTAAATTCACAGAGACCCATCGGGGTGGTAAATGCTGTCTTCTCTTTATCTTCCTCAGCCACAGGGACTTGCCAATACCCACTTGTTAAGTCTAAGGTGGAAAAATAGTTAGCAGATCTTAAAGCGGCCAATGATTCTTCAATTCTAGGTAAGGGGTAGGCGTCTTTATGGGTAATGTGATTAATCTGCCGGTAGTCTACGCACATTCTCATGGTTCCGTCTTTCTTTTTAACTATTACCAGAGGGGCTGCCCAGGGGCTACAACTGTCTCTTATTACCCCGGCCTGTTTCATCTCCCTCAGCATGTCTTTAGCACATTGATAATGAGCAGGCGGTATGGGTCTATATCTCTCTTTTATTGGTGGGTGGTTACCGGTAGGAATTGTATGTTCTACCCCTTTAATCTGTCCGAAGTCTAATGG
Organism: Allobates femoralis; assembly: GCA_033576535.1. NCBI lineage: Eukaryota > Metazoa > Chordata > Amphibia > Anura > Aromobatidae > Allobates > Allobates femoralis. The sequence goes on along the minus strand of JARQOC010002585.1, from coordinate 7,861 downwards.
GTGTTTACTGAAGACCCGTTCATATTCTTCTACTAGTCGGTACACCCCTTGTTTTTGGTGGGTAGGTGTTGAATCTGTACCTATATGCAGCTGCTGACACCAATCTTCTAATTCTCCACTTGAACCATTGTCGTCCGCCTGACATGACGGATTCAAGGGCCCAATGGCTATGATGGCATTGTTGTCAACAGTGTATAGCTTGGCCATTGTAGCGTACCTTGGTAAAGTGACCTCTTCCTCTCCACAATTCAAAAGACGTATGGGTACTCTTCCCCTGTGTACCTCGACTATTCCTCTAGCCGTTAATATCGTGGGTCTACTATCAGTGTACACAGGCTCTACCAAGGCTTGGTAATCTCGTCCTTTAATACCAATGGCTGCTCTACACCATACCAGCATTTCAGTTTTTGGAGGTATCACTATAGGAGTTGGGTCACTTATCCTCACACTGCCGATTTCTCCACCTGCAACCTTTACTTGTTGCTTCAGCACCAATGCTTTTATCTCTCTCCGGAGAATTCTCTGCTGGCAGGATTGGGCAGTTTCCGCAAATTGCTGTAAAATAGTAATAACCTCGGAAAAACAATTTTCTAAAACATTCATACCTACCAATACAAAAGGTTCCCGTCGGTTAACATCAACAATTATGATACCCTGATTTTTTAATTCTGCTCTACCAATCTTAATGGTCATCTCTCTAAATCCTACTTGCGGTACCAATTTTCCATTACTAGCATATATACTTAGCTCAACATTAGATGGTCTTTTATCAATGTCTGAATCTGCCCAGTACCTCTTATAAAGGATATGTGGTATAGATGAAATCTGGGAACCAGTGTCCAACAAGGCATTGAGGGGAATACCGTCCAGCACGATGGGGATAATGGGACGTCCTCCGACGTACTTATCGTGCCAGGATGTTGGGCCTTGAAAGTTCACTCCTGCGAAGCGGCCCGCATTCCCAGGGGATCCTTGTTTAAATCACAATTGCGGGCGATGTGGCCTGGCTTCCGGCAACGGCGGCAAATAGGCTGTCCATCCGGCTGGTAACGGTCGTTGGGTCGTCCTCTCCACGCTGGGTATCTCTGGGGTCTCATCCAGGGAATATCCTCTCTGCGGTTCGCCAACTCCATCTTGGATGTAGTCTGTGATTCTCTGATTTCCTGCATGGTTTTAGCCATTGAGGTGACAATGTCTGTTAGAGAGTCAAGCTTTTGCTGGAAAGCATCATTAGCAGTGGCCTCCAGGGGCTTAACTGATGTCACTGGCACTCTCTGTTGTTGAGGGGTTTCTGTAATGGATTGCTCAGGATCCTGATCCCAAAGTGCCTCTGCCTGCTGGAGACGAATAGCGCTCTCCTTTAACTGGGCAAATGTCACTTCAGGGTCCTTGAAAGTCAGCATACTCGCATGCCCTCGATGAGAAGGGGTTAATAGTCCCTCAATGAATTGATCTTTTAGCAATTTATCAGCGCCAGTGTTAAACATTGGTTCAGCCAGTGTAAGCGCTTTAAGGGCCTCCTGTAAATTCAGGGCAAAGTCTCTCACACTCTCATTGGCCTTTTGTTTGCAATTGAAGAATTTGGTCTTTGCTTTGCTACCAGCAGTAGTTTCAAATACTGCCTTTAATCCAGCTAGAATATGCTCAGCAGTGTCTTTTAGATCAGCGGACCATGCTGTGACTTCTCGCTTGGCATTACCACTTAACTGTGCCATCAGCAAACCGACACGCTGAGCTTCTGCCATTGGAAACATGTTTAAATAGGCCAGCAGTTTTTCTTTAAAATCATCAAAAGTATTAGGCTTACCTTCATACACTGGAAGACATGGAGCCCCTGGGGTATATGGCATCAACATCGGCATAATGGGCACTGCACCTTGCGCCGCTGTGCTGCCGAGTGCTCTGTTCTGTGATTCAGCTGCATTTGTGTCGCCGGGTGTTTCGGCGTCTCCGTGCTGCGACATGTTGCGCCCCCTTAGTTAATCCGGACCCTTCCGGTCCTCTGCTTCCGTCGGGATGGCGTATAATCGTTCCACTGTGCAGCAGGATTGGTTTTCCCCTTTTGCCGACGTCAGAGCTCTCAGCTTGGTGCCGCCCACAAAGACACGCCCCCTGCTGCTTCTGCTCGCCGCGAGCTCAGTAATGGCGTAATCTGAAATTTTTCAGTCAGATCAGAGCTCAGGGCTATGACACAGTTCAAATAGCAGTCTCGTGCTGTGGCAGTTATGAGGTAATTAGTGATGATGCAATTTTACCTCAGAGGCTGGCGGCCATTTTGTTTCAATGTTAGTCAATGGGGAAAAGTCTATTTCAATGGTTTCCAATGGGAAAATCACTTTTTGATAAAAATAATAAAAAAAAGTCAATTTTTCTCGGATTTTCTCACAATTTTCGGCATTAATCACGGCACACAGTACCCGATTTAACCAGGCACGGTAGATCCTGTTCGTGACGCCAAAGAGAGGTGTGCCGCCAGGGGCTGGCTGGAGCCTCCATCCCTGGGTGGCAGATTTGCCCTGCCGGCCCTGACTTGAGAAGCGGGGGGGGGGGGGTGTGCTGTCAGGTCTGACTTGAGAAGCGGGGGGGGGGGGGGGTGCTGTCAGGTCTGACTTGAGAAGCGGGGGGGGGGTTGCTGTCAGGTCTGACTTGAGAAGCAGGGGGGGGGGGTGCTGTCAGGTCTGACTTGAGAAGCGGGGGGGGGGGTGCTATCAGCCCTTACCTGATCAGAGACTTCCAGCGTCACAGAGCAACTCCCGCGGCTGGGCCGTCTCGCGTCATGTGCCGGCCGCAAAGCGACGCCCGCGGCCGGCCCGTTTCTGTAGGGGGCGGCCCTAGATGTGGACTATACCACCAGCCCAGGGGGCACTTGCCCCCCTGCCACCTGGGCCAGCCCGCCCCTGTGTGCCGCCCAGCTTAGGGGACCGGGATACCCGGCGCAGGGTCCCTTTCCTTGGGGGAGTCACTGGTGGCTGGACCCAGGCCGTGGCCCCAGGCTGGCACACTCCTAAAAGGGGGTATTTACAGGGGATTTAGAAGTTTATATAATTTATAAAGTTTGTAGATGTTATTGTCGTGACGCCACCCGGAATAATGTGGCTATATATGGCCACCGCTGCCTTGTACTGGCCAGGGGATGATGGTGAGAGGCAGCTGAGATGGTATAGCCCTTTTCCGGGTAGGGCTGTAGGGTCCCCTGGACAGGTGATGTTAAAGTTAATGATGGATGAAGATGGAAGTATGGTGAGGAGATGTTAAGGGCACAGACACTTACTTGATTCACAGCAAATTCTCTCAGCGGTGATGGTCCCAATCCTGGATAGATGGTAGCTGTTAAATCAGAGGCTGAGGCACAGATGAGGTTTAACTGGTTTACTTTCAACCAAACTATAATACAACAAGTCCCGTCTCCGGAGTCTGCAATAGGGGTTCAGTTGCTCAGGCCCCACCGGGTCCTTTACCTCCTGCTTGCGCTGTCTATGTGGCCCTGCTGCCGTGTGTGAACTCGCTGCCGGCCCAAATCTGTCCTCTCTGGGTCCCACTCAACAGGCAACTTGAGTCCTTTGTCTCTCTCTACTTACCCCCTCCGGGAGTACTGCTGAACTCTTAGTATGTTGCTGTGTCTGGCCCTGTGAAGCTTGTTGTTACCTCATGTTTTTCCGGTTGCTGTATTGTATATAACTAATGCAGCCACGGATCCGGTATCCGTATCTGCGCTTTTTATCTAGGGTAGATAATGATGCTACCCGATTCTGAAAGTGTTCCTCTTATCAGTTTTCTCCTCCTCAGACCGATGGCTTGGCCCTGGAAATTGTCAGTCAGTCCTCAGGAACTCAATGCAGCTCCTGTCACTCTGAGCTCCTGGCTCCAACTGTCTGAAAATTTACCTCAGACCAGTGTTTTATCTCTAGGGAAGTCTCTGGTGTCTCTGGAGCTCCCCCTACTGGCCAAAGGTGCAGTGGCTTGGCTTTCTAAGTGAGTGCAACTATTATGATCTTATACTGTGGCTAATACCCGCAGGGGCGCCACATATACTACCACTGGGGCTGCTGTATATACCTCTGGGGCTGCTGTATACCACACTGCTGGGGGCTGTATACCTGTGCTGGGGTCCACCCTCGGCTTATACACGAGTCAATAGATTTTCCCAGGTTTTGGGGGCAAAAGTAGGGGGGTCGGCTTATACACGGGTCGGCTTATGCACGAGTATATACGGTAATAGTGCTTTAAAAATAAATAATAATTATAATAAGAACCTGAAAGGGTGGCCCTCTGGCCAAGACAGGTTGAGTCCTTACCTTATGTGATGAGCAATTACATAAAGGGAAATAATATGCTTAAACCATTTATATATTCCTAAATTTGGAGTCCTTTTGTCCACCACGATGCTTTGACTATCCATAGATTGATAACACTTTTTTCTGGGAAAGTTTACCTCTTTTAGTTCTGCATGAAAAAGAAATAATAACCTTTTATAAACTTTGAGTAACCTTATTGCTGATATTTTACGCCTTTATATCACTAGGAATTTAGATTTTAACTTTCTGCCTGGGTACAAATCTTGTGATGAGATTACTGGGAACATTTTGCTTCTACGGAAATATAAGTGACTCATGATAATGCAATTAATATAAACTTACTGCCGAAGAGCTACCTAATGTCATCTCCGGTAAGTAACTGCAATAAGTATGGATAATTTTCCAACCATTTATCACAAGATAAGGATATTTTTTTTCTGCAGATTGCCATAATCCTTGCCAATTTTATTAACAACAGGAAACAAGGGCGCGATCGCTCCAGATCTGTTGTAATTAAATAGGCAGTCTTGACATCTTTTTTTAACAAGACGTGTATTAATGTTTAGCAGGATGTTATTGTAAAAAGCCGTATAAAGCGCGCCGCTGACTTAATGGCAACTTTTTTTTTTCGTTAAATAAATTAGTGTAAAATATCCAAGCTGTGATTAAACCAATTAGATGAAATAAATGTCTGATATGGAAATTCTGATGAAAGATGCTCATTAAGATTAACTGTGCTGAGCTATTTCTGCTGCTTGTCATGTTGTTATTTATTGTTTCTGGTTTTCAAATTTAGACACAACTTTCGTACCCTGAGCCGGATGGTGAAAGTGAGCCGTGAGGTTGATGGAAGTTCAGATATTTAAAAATTGCCATCTCTTTCATGTAGGCAAAGCAAGCCTTATTAATAAAAGGCAACAATTACCATTTTAATGTTTTTCAGTTTCAGGGAAGACCTTGTGTCACTATGAATTGCCATAAATCAAGTGTTGGACATGTTAAAGCATAAGGCTAAGGCCACACTAGCATTGTGGCCTTCGTCCTGGGGGGTTTGTCAAAAAGCAGAATCCCATCAGCATTAGTGCAGTGTTACCTTAGTGTAACGCTGCACTAACGCTACCAATGGAATCCTAGGGGTGACGGACTCCCGAGTGCATTCAAACGTCGGCATGTGAGTGCCGGAGTTTGAAATCTCTCTCTATTGGTAGCGTTACACTATGATAATGCTCTGCAAATGCTGACGGAATCCTGCTTTTTGACAGACCCCCTGGAGGGAGGCCACGAACTCCACTTAGGTAGTGTGCCAGGTTTCCTATGTAGGTGCCGGCCATGCAAGTTTTTTCATTATCCAGCCTCCTATGCGCAGACTTAATGTTTTGTTCTCAGAAAAACCACCATAGACTTTCAGCATCTTTTATAGTTTTTTATCATAAGTACTTTTGTGGTGTTTTCCATACGGTAACATTATGTGCACATAGTGTTTTCAATATGCCAAACACCAAAGATTTTCTAGGTGAAACCACTTCAGGAAAGGGCCAGCAGTCTTTTTATCACAATTTTGCTGGTGGTTTTGTCTTCGTTTTTGCGACAACACCCATCATCAGCCTCTGTTTTTTGCAATGTAAACTATAACTAAGGAGCAGCTTTAAAATGGAAGCTGCCTGAGGTATAAACATGTTAGGGTACTTTCACACTAGCGTTTTTTTTAAATCGCGGCAGATGCGGTGAAAAACCCGCATCTGCCGCGATTACCGCATACCGGCTGCACTTGCGGCACGGTTGCGGCACAGTTGCAGCAAGCCCCATACAATGTATATGCGGGCTTGCGGCAAGTGCGGTTTTGGCACTTGCGGCAGGTGCGGCTGCAAAAAAACCGCGGCTGACCGCGTTTTTTTTCGCGACCGCACCTGCCGCAAGTGCCAAAACCGCACTTGCCGCACCTGCTGCAACCCCGCATATATATTGTATGGGGCTTGTCGCAACTGTGCCGCAACCGTGCCGCAAGTGCAGCCGGTATGCGGTAATCATGGCAGATGCGTTTTTTCACCGCATCTGCCGCGATTTAAAAAGAACGCTGATGTGGAAGGGGCCTTACAGTAGCGTACTTCTTTTAACTGCATTATTATTTCTGAACCCTGAAACGGTAAAAAAGAAAAAGTAACCAAAGACTAAACAGGTGCATAACAGTGTCGTTTTTACCCTGCTGTGTAATGTGTTTATTTAATGTGGTTTTGCCGAATCACCTGAAAAAAATTTAGTTTTTCAAATTCTATTTGTAAGCCTATTGAAAAAAAACACATGAAAAGATTCCCTACATATGCCATTTGCCCAAAAACATCCCCAAAATGTTACAATACATTATGCATAGTATATTTCATGTTTAGGACCAGAGTTAGGGGACAGGGGGTTAACTGGGCAATTGCCCAGTTCCCCCAAGTACCAAAAAGATCATTGTGCTTCTGCAGTCCCTCTATGAATTGGACAGAGGATGTACACCAATACATACATTGTATAATGTATTAAAATCTCTAAAGTCCTTGTGCTCACTTCTCTCTCAGGTTTATGACAGTGTCAGATCAGAAGTTGAGATGAGGTAGTGGGGCTGGGCTTATGAGCAGCAGTGTGCAAATGGGACAAGAAGCAACAAGCAGTCTTGTCTGTGCTTTCCAGGGAAAATATAGAATAGTGGTGTTCAAGTTGCGGCGCTAAGGAAGGACACTGTGCAGGTAAAAGCTTTTGAAAGATTACCTCCTGATTTATTAGACCAAAAATAGTTAGGATTCCTCCTGCCACAACATGTTTCAACGCCCAATGCGTCTTCCTCAAGTGGATCCACTTGAGGAAGACGCATTGGGCGTTGAAACATGTTGTGGCAGGAGGAATCCTAACTATTTTTGGTCTAATAAATCAGGAGGTAATCTTTCAAAAGCTTTTACCTGCACAGTGTCCTTCCTTAGCGCCGCAACTTGAACACCACTTTTCTATATTTTCCCTGGTTCTCGCCTCCCTATGGGGAGTGTGGTGGTTGCGAGCTGCTCTAGTTGAAAGGACCTTGCTGACGTGGAAAGCACATGACTGGTCATGGGATCCGGATAGAAGCAAGTTGTTCCATCACATTGTCAGCCTTGAATCAGGAGCCGACGGGAGAGGATCTACAGCTGCTCTCTCACCATTGAGCCTACAGTCTTGTTGTGCAGATTTGGCACAATAAGAAAAGGTGAGTGAGCATAAGAGTAATAGTAATCACGATAGGCTCTTTTAAAACAGTGTGGCGCAATGATTATTTTTTAAATTCACATATTGTCTGTGCTTTGTCTGTTGTCCTCATCTTGATGCCAGCTGACATTTCATAGCTGACGCCAACCCCCCAAAATATTACTACGGTTGCGACCAGACCAGGCTGATCAATAAGAGCTGGGCAAAATACCAGACTTGGTGTTTCTAATGTGATGCGCCAATGCTCTGACAGCTGTGGGCTGTTATATTTAGGCTGGTAAAGGGCCAATATCCGTGGACCTTCCCAGCCTGGTAATACCAGCCCGCAGCTGTCTGCTTTAACTTGCCTG
>JARQOC010002584.1:0-23624 GCA_033576535.1 Allobates femoralis | reverse complement strand
ACAGGGCACACCTTGAAGTAAAAACCCATTTCCGGTGACTACCTATTGAAGCTAAACAAGAGAATGCCAAAAATTGTGCAAAGCAGAAATCAAAGCAAAAGGGGGGCTATTTTGAAGAACCTAGAATATAAGACATATTTTCATTTGTTCCTTACTTTTTCGGTAAAATTGTAAAATTTTCCATAGTTTTGATGCCTTCAGTGTGAATCAAAAATGTTCATAGTCATGAAAAAAAAAAGAAAACTCTTTGAATGAGAAGGTGTTTTCCAAACTTTTGGTCTGTACTGTAGATAATAATAGATAGATAGATAGAAGATGTTTAGAAAAAGATACAAAAATGAAAAAATGGGAGCAGGGGCCCTTAAAAAGCAAAGCTTTGGGCAAAAAATCACCCTAGGTAGGGATCAGCTCCCAAGATACTGACCATATATTAAAAAAACGGACTGCGGGCACCATCCAATTCTTTTCATGCCTTTATTGGCCCTCAGGTGAATAGGGGGCCGCTTTTTCGGTCAGTACATGACCTTCCTCCACAGTCACACACAGCTTATCGGGGCTTTTTATAATGTACCTTGTTACATCAAAATTATTCAATTATAGTTTTTAAACTTATTATAATACTTTTCAAAGTGTTAATTACCCCCATCCCCTATATCATACATAAAAAGTGCCCTGACAATACACATAGGGGGTTAAAAACTGTATGTACAGTCCCCCCATTTGCTTAGGGGATATGGAGAGATCATCAATTGGCCCTGTGTCCACCAAAATTAGGTATAATTATGCCCATGGATCTTATATATCAGTAAAAAACCCTTTCCTCCATGTTCAAACGGTGGCAGCCGCCATTAGAGCATTTCCCAGCCTCCACTGCGCATGAGCGGCTCCTAGCTTCCCCTGTTACCATGGTGTAACAAGAAGCAGGTCCGGCGCCATCTTGCGACTCCCCGCGCATGCGCACTAGCATTTCAGGCTTCGGCGGACCCTGTTAGTTACATATTTCTCTCCATTTGCTATAACTAAGATTAGATCATAATAATAGTGTTTATTGCATATACTTTTGCCCCTAATATTCATTATATAATGATATTGATATGCTCCTTATTTAGTGTTTATATTAAAGAGGACCTGTCACCAAACCAGGCATGGTGATCTAATTACAGCACTGGATGCAGTATGTCTGCTGCATCCAGGCAAGGGGTCCCCTAGCCATTGAACCCCCCTGTACCCCGAGTAAATACACTTAGAAAACTTACATCCTGCAGCCATAAAGGAGGTGGCTAGAGGTTGGAGCCGAAGGGCAGATTCACACCCCCTGTTTAATCTGCCCACCGCTGCCAATCATTGTCTCCCTCTTCTGCAGCATAACACAGAGGTTTTTTTTTTTTTTTTTTACAAATGGCCGTTTAGCCCCGTCCCCTGCGGTGACATCACCGCTAATACCCGCCCTGCTATATGGTTAACATAGAGCAGGGCGGGTATAAGCAGTGATGTCACTGCAGGAGGTGGGGCGCCCGGCCTCCTGCTCTGAGATCACCACCTTTCCCCGCTCCACTCTATGTTAACCATAGAGCAGGGCGGGTATAAGCGGTGATGTCACCGCAGGGGGCGGGGCTAAATGGCCATTTGTAAAAAAAAAAAAAAAAAAACAACAAAAAAAAATGTCTGCGTTATGCTGCAGAAAAGGGAGACAATGATTGGCAGCGGTGGGCAGATTAAACTTGCAGGGGTGTGAATCTGCCCTTTGGCTCCAGCCTCTAGCCACCTCCTTTCTGGCTGCAGGATGTAAGTTTTCTAAGTGTATTTACTCGGGGTACAGGAGGGGCTCAAGGGCTGGGGACCCCTTGCCTGGATGCAGCAGACATGCTGCATCCAGTGCTGTAATTAGATCACCATGCCTGGTTTGGTGACAGGTTCTCTTTAAGTTTTAAGGGATTATGCTCCTTAAAGTGACAGAACCCAAATACATTTTAAAGTGACAGTACCCAAATAAAATTTTAAAGTGACAGTACCCAAATATACTTTTTAGTTGTTATTTTATTCATATCCCCATACTTGACTATATATAAGGAAAGATTTTAATTTTTATATGCATTTTTTCAATTGACAATCATTTATCATTCATATTCAATTTTCTTTAAGTAACCATCTCGTTGCATACTACCAGAAATTTATTGTATATTTAATATTACTACACAGAGCTTTTCTTTTTCTATTATATAGTTACTTTCCCTATGACAAATTGGTGATACCATTACCACGGTATTTATTCACCCCCTTGTCAGTACAGTGATTCAGGGGCTAACTGCTCCTTTGTCATTCCCTGCCCAAAGGATTGTCAGGGACCAAATATTTTTCATGTTTTATATTTACTTACCATAAATTCCTGTTCTGCAACTTTGGATAACCTATTATCTTTTTCACATCTTATTTAACCTCAAATTAATATCAAATAAATGAATAAATGATTAAATGCCAATTTTTTTTTGTAAATTATTTATTAATCCATTTAATATACGTACACAATTGGATGATATAAATATTCATTATAAAAACGTGTAAATATCTTTTTAATTCAAAGGGTTTACTATGTATAAAAATTCCATGTATTAAAAATTGACCCATATATGCGCATAACTTAAAGGGTATATCAAAGAGGATTAGTTTCTAAAATGTAACTTTTATTTAATTTTGTTAAAAAGGAAACTATAGTTCCTGTGATGCGGTTTATGCAATCCAAACCTTACCAAGGGGATCTAGGGGGGTGGGAACGCTGTCCCTATACTCTCCCTATCTCACCCTGCCTTGCAATGGAGTTTTAGACACGTAAAAAATTCTTGCTGTTGTCCCCATACCACGACGGTTGTGGGTCTCACAATTTTACACTAACCTAAAGACCTGTTTGTCTCATATATGTGTCATGGAAGTGCAAAAAGAGGTCCTACTAGCAGAGTCCAGGTCAATCCCCGTTGCTCAGTGGAAAAAGCCACATAGGACGTGTTTGTACAGAAAATCTGTTTCTTGTGATAGGGGACCCCTCTATCACAGGGTGTGTGTATGGGGGCGTGTTAGTATGGTGACCTATTTTCCAATACCAACAATAATTGGCAATAAACCAAATCTCAGATGAGATATATGTCACACACCCATAAGATATGTACATAAAAACACTGTCAGAGACCAAATTCTGGCCCAGACCATTGCATGTAGGACCTATAAGACATACAACCGTGCCACTGAGGGCACCTGTAAGGCGGGGGTATAGTACCCAAAGTAGCTAGCCAGTAGTCACTTAGCTTAGCATGATGATGCCGCGTCCTTCACTCTACGCGTTTCCCCCACCGTAGTTCTCGTCGGCGGGTTCCTCAGGAGTGATCCTCCGCAGCACCGGGCACTGGTCTGTGCCCTGGGTCGCCCAGGTTGAAGGAGATGATGATCCTCCTTCTCCCCTTCAGTATGGTAAAGGGGCCAACCACCTTATGTAAATTTTCTGTGATTTTTTATATATATACAATGCTTTCTTATATCCATATATGATTCCTAAAAAGTGATATGTGCTATAAACACCTGCGATAACATATTAACTATTGATCTATACATTTGATACATGACATGATCTTATTTTTTATTTAATTTCTATGCTAACAGTACTTATTGTATGTTGCTGGTCTCATGGTGCATTTTTTGTGTTCTGTAGGTGAGCCTCTAGGTTAATATCCCTATAGAGTCGGTTGCATATTTGATTATGACACCAATACAGGTTTTGTTAACCATTTGTGCTTTGTCTGTGTTTCCACAGTTCTTACATATGGCTAAAATTAATTTTCGGACACGGGACCAAACGTGGCTGAAACAATTGGATGACGCTTTTAAGGATGGTAGCACCTGCACAGGCAACGTCAGTGTGGATCAACATCTGGGAAATTTGACAAATAAGTGCAAAGATCTATTGAGACGATGCACTCGCGTATGGTGGAATAGGGCCTTCCTTTCTAAATACATCGAACAGGACCTGATACCACGTGGACTTCGTGTCCAGGTGTTCCCATCCTACGAAGTGTAAGATGAGGACTTCAAGGGTAACTGGGAGGCCTTGGCTAATACTTGTTCTAAAGGGTTTCCGGAACTCCTCCGAGACCAGAACAGTGCCTCTCTGGAAAGCATGGAGTCAGAATTGGAGGAGCTGGAGAAACAGATTATGCTCAAAACTTCTCCACCTTTTGTGGAAAGATTTACCGAAGACATGGAAAAAGAGATCTCGAGATGGGAGAAGGAGGTAGGAGACCTTAAAATTTAGAAACTTAATTGTGACCATCAAGATTTCCTAAACCATCAGATCTATAAGTGGAAGGGGAAGGGGAAAAGTGGCAAGGGAAAGCATCCACCAAAGCAGCCACCCAGAGACCCCAAAAACACCACTTCCCTCAAGAACCCCATCACTGGTTTCTGTTAGTTCTATTGACAAGAGCTCAGTGGGGGGCTACGAAGGGCCTCTGAATCAGATGGAGGTCATGGGGTGATGTTGACTCGAAGTGGTCGTACCTTGCAGCCACTGGAGCCCCGTTCACCATCCAATAAGAAGGGCAATAAGTTACAGGTAATTAATCTGTCTACCCATATTCTATCGGGTGCCCAGCTCGAGGTTTTGTCCAAAGGATTGAGTTTCTCAACTTCAAACCATTTCGATTTCTTTTGAGCCTTGAAAGATGCATATCTTTTCGCGAGAAAGTTAATATACAAGTAAATCTTTCACAAAAAATCTGGTACTCCGACCCCTACCCAACTGACTCCTGCAGAAAGAGAGACTCTGGCTACCTTAGAGGAATTGTTCCAGGATGAACTAACAGAACCCACAGGTGAGTTCCCCGAAGAACTATTACCGAAAATTTGATCCAGAGCTAAATTATTCTATATTAATTGAATGTCTCTTGCTATAGTTTAGAGAGACCACAGAAAGTATAGAAAAGAAAAATAAAAAAACTCCCCAATTGCCACCACTGCTCACTCTCTTACGTAGAGTTCTCTTATAGCCACTATACACTGAATACCTGATATCTTCACCCTAGGTTCAGGAATTCTGCACAGGACCGATACATCACTGCTTATGTCCAGACCTAGTGATGGCCAGAATCACCTGAAGTGCACATTGTAAGGCCATGGCAAGAGTCATGACATCACAACTTTAGGGTGATCAAACAATGCACATGTACATAGACATCATTGTGGTCCACATAGACATCCTCTATGGTGTAGCAAAATGGTTGCTAACTAATTGCCATTGCTGCAGATTTCGTGCAGATCATATTGAAAAATCTGCATTTTGTAGAATATGGATTGTTATAAAATACATTCTCCCAAGTGAATTAATGACCATATAGAATTTGATAAACCAGCTATGAAGTATTTTAACTACCGTATATACTCATGTATAAGCCGACCCGTGTATAAGCTGACCCCCCTACTTTTGCCCCCAAAACCTGGGAAAACCTATTGACTCGTGTATAAGCCGAGGGTGGACCCCAGCACAGGTATACTGCCCCCAGCAGTGTGGTATACAGCAGCCTCCCCAGTGGTATATACAGCAGCAGCCCAAGTGGTAGTATACAGCAGCCCCAGAGGTATATACAGCAGCCCCAGTGGTAGTATACAGCAGCAGCCCCAGTGGTAGTATACAGCAGCAGCCCCAGTGGTAGTATACAGCAGCATCCCAAGTGGTATATACAGCAGCAGCCCCAGTGGTAGTATACAGCAGCCCCAGAGGTATATACAGCAGCCCCAGTGGTAGTATACAGCAGCCCTTAGGTAGTATACAGCAGCCCCAGAGGTATATACAGCCCCAGAGGTATATACAGCCCCAGAGGTATGTACAGCAGCCCCAGTGGTAGTATACAGCAGCCCCAGAGGTATATACAGCCCCAGATGTATATACAGCCCCAGAGGTATATACAGCCCCAGAGGTATATACAGCCCCAGAGGTATATACAGCAGCCCCAGTGGTAGTATACAGCAGCCCTTAGGTAGTATTCAGCAGCCCCAGAGGTATATACAGCCCCCGAGGTATATACAGCAGCCCCCCCCATATCAGTATACAAGCCCCCCTTGGGTAAGCAATCCTGTAAAGGAAGAGATTAGTATAGTTATCCCTCCGCTGTCCCGCTGCCGCTGTCCCGCCACCGCCATCGCGCTCTTCCGTCTTCATCCAGCTTCTTCCGGCTTCCTCCTCTGGCGCGCAGACAATGACGTCATTGCCTGCGCCCACCGGAGGAAGCCGGAAGAAGACTGAAGACGCTGGATGAAGACGGAAGAGCACGATGGCGGCGGCGGGACAGCGGCAGCGGGACAGCGGAGGGATAAGTATACTAATCTCTTCCTTTACAGGATTGCTTACCCAAGGGGGGGCCTGTATACTGATATGGGGGGGGGGCACTGTATACTGTATACATTGTATACAGTATACAGTGACTCGCGTATAAGCCCAGGGGGGGACTTTTCAGCCCAATTTTTGGGCTGAAAAACTCGGCTTATACGCGAGTATATACGGTATTTCAATAAAAGTAGTTAAAGTAAGATCCAGAAATATTTCATCCCTAAAATGTTGTTCTACCTGTTGAAAACTTTTTAAATTACTTTGCCTGTCCTGTCATGCAGAATGAGGCAGCAACAGCTTTTCGTCAGTTAAAAACATAATCACCGCAAAAGATTATTTTCTCTTTCATTTTTTTTTCGCTTTGATAATTCAAATGAGCACAAATGCAAATTTAGACAGATATTCAGCAAGGGATGTGAAATTTGTCAGATGTGTGATGTTTGGTAATTGTATTAGCTGACTTCCCTGTGGCTTGCATATTCTAAGCACCTAGTCAATCCAAAGAAATACTTATTAAAATGTTAAGTGTTCCCAGAATATCATTAAATCTTGATATTTGTGTACCTTGTACCTTTTAAAATAGAAACTAACATGTTATGTCTTGAGCTGTCATTAAGAACCATGTGAGGCTTTCAGAGTAGAGATGAGCAAACTTTGCTCGAACAAGTTTGTCAATATCAAATTCGGCAAGAACATGGATGATTCCGTTCGGTGATCAGAAACCCGATCACTTTCCCCAAAAGTCGGTGAACATGGATTTGTTCAGGAAAAAGTTTGGTATTTAAAATTACCCTAAATCGTTACCAGTTTATTTGGGTCCAAAATGCTTGGTGGAAGACACACTGGCTGGGGACAACACCTAACCTATGGTTAGGAGTGACCCCAGCCATCGGCTCTACTGGTTTGTGTTAAGCTGTAGAATTTTGGGGAATTTTTTGGAATTTTTTTTAAGTTTCCTGGATTTTGCAGGTGTATTGACACTTATAGGGTCTGAATTTTCAAAACAGTGCCAGATGTGGCAGCAGCTCGGCAGTCCAGGAAGTTTATAATGTCCTTAAAACATCAATTTAAGAGAGCTTTATATTTTTAAGGGAATTGTTTTGTGAATTTTTTTTTATTGTTATTATTCTTTTTTTTTTTTTTTTATTGGAGAGCAAACCTTTCTTATTGCACAACCAGCATGCAAGCCATCTGTTCTATATATATGTGAAAGCTTAGCATCCATGATCTTATAGGTCTGTTCACACTGATGAAACTCCATAGTATGGCTATTGCTTATTAAAAATGGGCAATTACTATTTAAAGAGGACCTGTCACCCCCCTGCTGCATGACAATCTAAATGCATAACTGAATGCAGCATGTTTGCTTCATTCAGGAAAGGGGTACCCATGTGTCTGTGTGCTGTGTACACCAAGATATAGCCTTAGGCAAACTCACTGTTAAATGTCAGGAGGGCATTCCCTGGTGCAGGAATTAGCTTGATTCACAGGGGCCATTCCCTTCTGCTGCCTCTCTGTGCTGCTTCTGCTGTGCTTGCTCTGCCCTCCTCTTCTCTGTCACTCATCCTGCCACACACAGCATGCAAATCATTTGTCCTAATGTAAGCTCCAGATTCCTGCCCTGCTGTCTAAGCAAAGCATAAACAGCACAGCAGGAGGCAGCACAGAGAGGCAGAGGGGGAGAGAATGGTCCTCATGAACAGAGCTAACTCCAGCATCAGGGAATGCCATCTTGAGTTTTAACAGTGAGTTTGCCTAAGGCTATATCTCGGGGTACACAGCACACAGAAAGATTGGGGACCCCTTCCCTGAATGCAGCAGACTAGTGATGAGCGAGCATGCTCGCCACTACTCGGTACTCGCACGAGTATCACTGTACTCGGGCGACTCGCCGAGCACCGAGTAATCTCGCGATACTCGTGCTGTGCTCGTGGTCGTCATCTCTGCATGTTGGCGCTCTTTTGAGAGCCAGCCCACGTGCAGGGATTGGCTGGCAGACCACTGCAATGCCACAGCCCTGTTAGTTGTGGCATAGCAGTGATTGGCCGCCTGCACAGCGTTACCGAGCCTTTATAACTCCCGGCGCGCTGTGCTCGGCACACAGCCATCCAGACAGTGAGTGTAGGGAGAGTGTCTGCTGCTGCTTAGGGACAGATTTGCGGCCCTCATAGGTAGATCCGGAGCAGGGCTGCAAACTGCTGCTGCTGACCACAACAGTCCTTCTCAGGACTAATCTAGGAGGATATAGGCAGGGTGATCCAGATCGGAGTCCAAGCTTTCCAGTGGCCAGAACAGTCCTTCTCAGGACTAATCTAGGAGGATATAGGCAGGGTGATACAGATTGGAATCCAAGCTTTTCTGTGACCATTAGAGTCACCACACTCTTGTACTTACTACCTTAATACAGGATAGGGACTAAAATCCTCTCCTGACACCATTACAGTCACCAGACAGGTGTACGTACTACCTTAATACAGGTTAGGGACTAAAATCCTCTCCTGACACCATTACAGTCACCAGACAGGTGTACGTACTACCTTAATACAGGTTAGGGACTAAAATCCTCTCCTGAAACCATTACAGTCACCAGACAGGTGTACGTACTACCTTAATACAGGTTAGGGACTAAAATCCTCTCCTGAAACCATTAAAGTCACCAGACAGGTGTACGTACTACCTTAATACAGGTTAGGGACTAAAATTCTCTCCTGACACCATTACAGTCACCAGACAGGTGTACGTACTACCTTAATACAGGTTAGGGACTAAAATCCTCTCCTGACACCATAACAGTCACCAAACAGGTGTACGTACTACCTTAATACAGGTTAGGGACTAAAATCCTCTCCTGAAACCTTTACAGTCACCAGACAGGTGTACGTACTACCTTAATACAGGTTAGGGACTAAAATCCTCTCCTGAAACCATTAAAGTCACCAGACAGGTGTACGTACTACCTTAATACAGGTTAGGGACTAAAATTCTCTCCTGACACCATTAAAGTCACCAGACAGGTGTACGTACTACCTTAATACAGGTTAGGGACTAAAATCCTCTCGTGAAACCATTAAAGTCACCAGACAGGTGTACGTACTACCTTAATACAGGTTAGGGACTAAAATCCTCTCCTGACACCATTACAGTCACCAGACAGGTGTACGTACTACCTTAATACAGGTTAGGGACTAAAATCCTCTCCTGACACCATTACAGTCACCAGACAGGTGTACGTACTACCTTAATACAGGTTAGGGACTAAAATCCTCTCCTGAAACCATTACAGTCACCAGACAGGTGTACGTACTACCTTAATACAAGTTAGGGACTAAAATCCTCTCCTGAAACCATTAAAGTCACCAGACAGGTGTACGTACTACCTTAATACAGGTTAGGGACTAAAATCCTCTCCTGACAACATTACAGTCACCAGACTGGTGTACGTACTACCTTAATACAGGTTAGGGACTAAAATCCTCTCCTGACACCATTACAGTCACCAGACTGGTGTACGTACTACCTTAATACAGGTTAGGGACTAAAATCCTCTCCTGAAACCATTACAGTCACCAGACTGGTGTACGTCATACCTTGATACAGGTTAGGGAACTCAAATCCTAATCTCTTGTGATCTCAATAGTCACCAGACTGGTGTACATCATACCTTGATACAGGTTAGGGACTAAAATCCTCTCCTGACACCATTACAGTCACCAGACTGGTGTACGTCATACCTTGATACAGGTTAGGGACTAAAATCCTCTCCTGAAACCATTACAGTCACCAGACTGTTCAACGTCATACCTTGATACAGGTTAGGGAACTAAAATCCTCTCCTGAAACCATTACAGTCACCAGACTGTTGTACGTCATACCTTGATACAGGTTAGGGACTAAAATCCTCTCCTAAAACCATTCAAGTCACCAGACTGTTGTACGTCATACCTTGATACAGGTTAGGGACTAAAATCCTCTCCTAAAACCATTCAAGTCACCAGACTGTTGTACGTCATACCTTGATACAGGTTAGGGACTAAAATCCTCTCCTAAAACCATTCAAGTCACCAGACTGTTGTACGTCATACCTTGATACAGGTGAGGGACTAAAATCCTCTCCTGAAATCATTCAAGTTACCAGACTGGTGTACGTCATACCTTGATACAGGTTAGGGACTAAAATCCTCTCCTGAAACCATTACAGTCACCAGACTGGTGTACGTCATACCTTGATACAGGTTAGGGAACTAAAATCCTAATCTCTTGTGATCTGAACAGTCACCAGACTGGTGTACGTCATACCTTGATACAGGTTAGGGACTAAAATCCTCTCCTGAAACCATTACAGTCACCAGACTGTTGTACGTCATACCTTGATACAGGTTAGGGACTAAAATCCTCTCCTAAAACCATTCAAGTCACCAGACTGTTGTACGTCATACCTTGATACAGGTTAGGGACTAAAATCCTCTCCTGAAACCATTACAGTCACCAGACTGGTGTACGTCATACCTTGATACAGGTTAGGGACTAAAATCCTCTCCTGAAACCATTACAGTCACCAGACTGTTGTACGTCATACCTTGATACAGGTTAGGGACTAAAATCCTCTCCTGAAACCATTACAGTCACCAGACTAGTGTACGTCATACCTTGATACAGGTTAGGGAACTAAAATCCTAATCTCTTGTGATCTGAACAGTCACCAGACTGGTGTACGTCATACCTTGATACAGGTTAGGGACTAAAATCCTCTCCTGTGACTGCTGTCGCTGTATACAAGCAAAATGCGCAAGGGCATTGGCAAGGAACAAGGAGGTGAACGTGATGGTGGTGCAGGCAGAGGCCGAGGTTGTGTGCAAGCACTAATTTCGCAACAAGAAAGTGGCACATCTACTCGCTCACACGTCCTGTCCCAAATTGTTGGGGCCCGCTGCAGTACATCGCTCTTGAACCAACACCAGTGTCAACAGCTTGTTACTTGGATAGCGGATAATGCTTCAAGTCTGATTGGCACCTCCACAAACACCCTGTCTTCCACACGGTCAAGAGTCAGTAGCCGTGATACTGCACCGCACATTTCCCAACCTGATCCTCCTTCCCACCAACAGGCTTAGTACACGTCCACGGACATTACTGATCCCACACTTGGACACTCGGAAGTCCAGAAGTGTGTACCCATGGGTCAGTGGAGGTACATGGCAAATTCCCATTACAAAATTTAAATTCAGTTGTCATTTGTTGGTGGTGTGGTGAAGTCTGGCCCAATCCAACCCTTGTTCATCTTGATCTCAGTCAGCCTGTCAGCATTTTCAGTTGACAGGTGGTTGCGTTTATCAGTAATGATTCCACCTGCGGCACTGAAAACACGCTCTGACAAAATGCTAGCGGCATTGCTGGCCAGGACTTCCAAGGCATAGAGAGCCAATTCATGCCACGTGTCCAGCTTGGAGACCCAATAATTGTAAGGCACAGAGGAATCTCGCAGTACAGTTGTTCGATCGGCAAGGTACTCCTTCAGCATCTGGCCAAACTTAGCATTTCTTGTGTCACTACCCCGCACCTCAGGGGCTGTGGTACGTGAGGGGCTGAGATAACTGTCCCACCTCGTAAAGACTGATCCCCTACCTTTGGCGGATTGGACTTGTGCCCCTCTCGGCCGTACGCCTTGGTTGTCCACCGATTCCTGACCTATGCCGCTAGCATTTTGTGAGGGGAATGATTTGCCTACTTCCGTGACTATGGCCTTCTGGAACTGCTGCATTTTGACTGACCTGTCCGCCTCAGGAATGACAGACATAAAGTTCTCCTTGTAGCGTGGGTCTAACAGTGTTGCCAACCAGTACAGATTGTCGGCCAAGATGTTCTGAACACGAGGGTCACGAGCCAGGCAGCTTACCATAAAGTCAGCCATGTGCGCCAGACTCTTAACAGCCATCACTTCAGTATCCAGACCAACACGATGACTGAACATGCTGTCCTCCTCCTCCTCCTCATCTCCCCTGTCCTCTGGCCAGCCACGCAGAATCGAGGGTATGACTGGTGTGCATGTCATATCCTCAATTTGGCCAGAGAGTTGCCCCATGTCTTCATCCTCCTCCTCCTCGTCATAGTCCTCCACTGCACGTTGTGATGAGATGAGGCTGGACTGTGTGTTTTCACCCACACCCAGTACTGTTTCTTGCTCCAAGTCATCGCGCTCGGCCTGCAATGCATCCTCTTTGTTTTTCAGCAGAGACCGTTTTAGAAGGCAGAGTAGTGGTATGGTGACGCTAATAATGGCGTCATCGCCGCTCACCATCTTGGTGGAGTCCTCAAAGTTTTGGAGGACGGTACATAGGTCGGACATCCATCTCCACTTCTCAGGTGTTATGTGTGGAGTTTGAACCATTTCCCGACGGCTTAGGTGATGCAGGTAGTCAACAACTGCCCTCTTCTGCTCACATATCCTGACCAACATGTGCAGAGTTGAATTCCAACGCGTGGGGACATCACATACCAGTCTGTGGGCCGTAAGACGCTAACGGCGCTGAAATCCGCCAAGGCCGGCTGAAGCAGCAGGTGACTTGCGAAAATGTGCAGACAGACGGCGAACCTTTACCAGCAGTTCGGACAACTCTGGGTATGACTTTAGAAACCTCTGAACCACCAGGTTGAGCACGTGGGCCACGCATGGAACATGCGTCAGCTGGCATCGCCTCAAAGCTGCCACCAGGTTCCGGCCATTGTCACACATGACCTTTCCTGGCTTTAGGTTCAGAGGTGTGAGCCAGTGATCTGCCTGCTGTTTCAGAGCTGTCCACACCTCTTCTGCATTGTGGGGTTTGTCACCTATGCAGACTAGCTTCAGCACAGCCTGTTGCCGCTTCGCAGAGGCAGTGCTGCAGTGCTTCCAGCTTGGGACTGGTGTGGAGGGTACAGTGGATGAGGATGAGCAGGAGGAGGAGGAGGAGGCTGAAGAGCATGACATTCCGGAGCTGTAGAGTGTCGGTGAAACCCTGACAGAGGTAAGGCCTGCTATCCTTGGTGTGGGAAGGACGTGTTCCGTCCCTCGCTCAGACTGTGTCAGAGCCTCCACAATATTAACCCAGTGTTTTGTCAAGGAGATGTAGCGGCCTTGCCCACAAGCACTTGTCCACGTGTCTGTGGTTATACACTTCAGCCCCTGACCTTACCCCTGCGGTATTAAAGAACAGCAATGACTGTCTAGCTGCAGTTTCCAATATCATGTCCACTCTCTATTTGAAACTAAACCTTTCCAAAACTGAACTTCTTGTGCTCCCCCCATCCACTAACCTCCCTAAATCGGACATCTCTCTCTCAGTTTGTGGCACCACGATAACGCCTAGGCAGCAGGCTCGTTGTCTGGGTGTTATGTTTGACACCGATCTCTCCTTCTCCTCCCACACACAATGTCTTGTCCGCTCATGTCGCTTACACCTGAAGAATATCTCCAGAGTCTGTCCCTTTCTCATCCTGTAAACAACAAAAACCCTCACCGTGGCCCTAATCCATTCCCGCCTTGACTATTCCAATTCTCTATTAAGCGGCCCCCCCTCACCAGAGTTTCTCCTCTCCAGTCCATCCTTAATGCAGAAGCCAGGATCACCCATCTGGCCAATCGTTACTCAGATGCCTCTGCTCTGTGCCAGTCATTGCACTGGCTGCCCGTATACTACAGGATCAAATTCAAATTGCTTCTTCTCACCCACAAAGCTCTTCACAGTGCAGCACCCCCCTACCTCTCCTCCTTCATCTCTGTCTATCACCCCACTCGCGCTCTACGTTCCTCAAATGACCTTCGACTGACATCTGTAATAATCCGATCCTCCCACACCCGGCTCCAAGACTTCTCCAGAGCTGCACCAAACCTCTGGAATGCTTTACCCCAAGAAATCAGGACTATCCACAACTTGCATGGCTTCAGACGATCCCTAAAAACACATCTTTTTAAGGCGGCCTATCATACTCCCTAATAGAAGTCCTTTGTACTGTAGATAGTGAATGGGCTATCTCTCTGGACATTACTCTTCTACAAACTCCACCAAACCAAAAAGGTCTACACAGACTGTATAATGACCATCCATGTAAGCTTAGTTCTATGCCCCATTACCTTGTGCAACCCCTATCCCGTTGTAGATTGTAAGCTCTTTTGAGCAGGGTCACCTTCATTTCTTGCTTTATTGTTTTGTATCCAATTATTCTACTGTATTTGTTCTCTACTGTAATTACTTACTGTATTATATTTTCTGTACTCTAACCCTACATTGTAAAGCGCTGCGTAATATGTTGGCGCTATATAAATAAAGCTGTATTATTATTATTATTATTAGGTGGACTTTGGCTGAAACAGCGTTGTTCAGGGCACGTGTGATGCTGTTGGACACGTGGTTATGCAATGCAGGGACGGCACATCTGGAGAAATAGTGGCGGCTGGGGACCGAGTAACGTGGGACAGCAGCCGCCATCAGGTCACGGAATGCTTCCGTCTCCACCAGCCGGAAAGGCAACATTTGTAGCGCTATGAGTCGCGAAATGTGATCATTCAGGACTGTGGCATGTGGGGCGTTGGCAGCGTATTTGCGCCTGCGTTCAAATGTTTGCTGAATGGATAATTGAACACTGCGCTGGGACAAGGACGTGCTTGATGGTGGTGTAATTTGTGCGTGGGCAACTTCAGGTGCAGGGCCGGAGGCTTGTTCGCGGCCAGCATGGACAGGGGATTGGCTCGCACGCACAACAGGCGAAGACGTAGCAGTGACATCAGCAAGCACCGCTCCTCGACTCTGTTGTACTTCCCACAAAGTGGGGTGCTTGGCTGACATGTGCCTGATCATGCTGGTGGTGGTCAGGCTGCTACTTTTCGTACCCCTGCTGATGCTGGCATGGCAGGTGTTGCAAATAGCCTTTTTAGAGTCATCTGGAGCCAACTGAAAATACTGCCAGACTCGGGAAGGCCTAACATTTGCACAGGCACCTTGTGTCGTGTTGTTGTTCCGGGGAACGGTTGCCTGCCTTCTGCCTGCGTACCCGACCCTGCTTCGTACTGCCTGTTGTGATGCTACGCCTCCCTCCCCCTGTGCACTGCTGTCCTCGCTCTGCATATACTCCTGCCAGGTTGGGTCAGCTACTGGATCATCCACCACGTCGTCTTCCTATTCCTTGGCTAATCGCTGGACTGCTCCTCCTTCTCCTCATGTGCCACCATGATGACCGTTACAATAGTTTGGCTGTTGTTTCAAGTATACCCCCAGTGGTAAATTTTTACGCCCATTCTTTTTGAATGGGCATTACAAAGACAGGATACCCGCATCTTTTCAATGTGAAAAATGTTTTGAGGCCCTCCTGCACGTCTCTATCCAGGGACAATGTGGAGCCTCCCAATTTTTGGCTGCCCTGGCCAAAGGCCTATACTACAATACACCCACTTGAGGGTTACAGGCCCTACTACATGTCTGTATGCATGGGTCATTGTTGAACCTTCCAATTTTTTGGCTGCCCTGGCCAAAGGGCTATACTACAATACACCCACTTGAGGGTTACAGGCCCTCCTGCACGTCTCTATCCAGGGACAATGAGGAGCCTCCCAATTTTTGGCTGCCCTGGCCAAAGGCCTATACTACAATACAACCACTTGAGGGTTACAGGCCCTCCTGCACGTCTCTATCCAGGGACAATGAGGAGCCTCCCAATTTTTGGCTGCCCTGGCCAAAGGCCTATACTACAATACACCCACTTGAGGGTTACAGGCCCTACTACATGTCTGTATGCATGGGTCATGGTTGAACCTTCCAATTTTTGGCTGCCCTGGCCAAAGGGCTATACTACAATACACCCAGTTCTTGTTTACAGGCCATCCTGCATGTCTGTATCCAGGGGCATTGGTGAACCTCCCAATTTTGGACTGCCCTGGCAAAGGAAGATACTACAATAGACCCAGTTCCTCAAAATGGGCACATTATTTCAAGACAGGGCTTCATGTTCGTCTCTTCTCAGGGTCATCGGAGTGCCGCACAATGTTTTCACGTAAAATCTTTCATGTAATCACAAAAAGTAACATACACCAGCTGTATCTCACTATTGGGTATGTGCCCTTAACATTTCCACCCTAAATATTCATTTTGGTGTCATTTTGGAAGGTTTTCTGGAGACTCCGTAAAATTGGCGTGAAACTCGGACAACATTGTTCACAGCTGTGACTTTTGAGTGAGAAATGCTTCCAGGGGTCTTCCCCATGGTGTTGCCATGTCATTTCAGCACTCTTCTGAGACTTTTGTGACATTTTTAGGGTTTTTCCATGCTGCCGGCAGTCATTTCATAAAAATACTCGTGTCTCCCATAGGATAACATTGGGCTCGTTACTCAGGCCGAGTACACGAGTATCTCGGGATGCTCGGCCCGAGCGTCGAGCACCCGAGCATTTTAGTACTCGCTCATCACTACAGCAGACATGCTGCATTCAATTCTGCATTTAGATTCACATGTACCAGGGGGTGACAGGTCCTCTTTAATGCCTTAATAATAATACTACTAATAATATGTATTCATTTATATAGAGCTATTAATTCCATAGCACTTTATTCGACTTCTCCACCCTGTGAGCCCTGGTCCACGCTGTCTTTGTAAAGGCGGCTGGGCCTGCGGACGAGAGCGCCCCCTGACCCCCGGGTCCCCACAATTGGTGGCAGCGGTGGGATACTACTCAGCCTGGTTTATCCAGGGGAGCTGCAGGGGACTGGTGTTCGTGGACACCATCCAAGGGCTCAACAACCAGGGATGCATATAAGCATATCCAGCAGGCCATAGTGAGGCATTCAGGTTTCGGACGTTGCCATGTCCAACCCCACCAGCTCAGCCATGGGACGAGGACTGGAGTGGAAGTACGGCCGTTATAGGAAACTGCAACTAGAGGTGGCATGTCTGTTCCGAGAAATCGAAGCCAGGGACACTGATACACGGTCGGATTTGATCCAGAGATTGGTCCAGTGGCATGCCCAGAAGGATGCAGAGAATGATGAGGACCCCGCCGAGATTGACCCAAAGGAATTAAACCGTGTGCCACATCATGAATCCAGTGACAGTCTGAAAGGACACCAGTTCCAAGCCCTGGAACTGCAAGAAATTGATCCTGTCAACACCGTGCCAGAGCAGGGAGAGGACAAGTTGGAGGTTATGGACAATCTCCCTATCCCTGTTGCTTTGGAGACTGGCCAGGAAGAGGTTGATGTGGGATTTGTGAGCAGCTTCCCCACACCTGTTGTTTCAGGGGCTAACCAGGAGGAGGTTGAAGTGGGGCTCATGGATGGCCCCCCCACATCTGTTGTTTTGCAAGCTGACCCAGGACAAGGACTATCCAGCCAGTGTGTCACAGCCATCACCATCATCCAGGAAGCCAAGCAGCACCCTGATGTGGATCTTGTTACCCCACCTTCAGAGGATAATTCATGTTCCCAGCCCCCATCATTCTCCTCGGAGCCATCAACAGTGAGTAAAGACACACAGAATGTTGTCATTGACTGGGGGGGAATTGATGGCCAGAAGTTTATGGGAGCCCAACCCTTGAATCCCATTTAATTGCTTATCCACAATATGTCTGCCCATCCTGGGGGAGGTAATCTGGGGGAGGTGTATAGATGGAAGCCTCGATTGCTGTCTTCTCCATTAAAAAAGACAATGCCGCCAAGAGGAGAAGGATAACCAGAGACTGATCACATCTGACTGCTCTGTCTGGCTAAATAAGAAGGGGGAGGTATGTGACGAAATGGACCCTTTAATTATAATGTAGGAGGATTTCTTATTCATCCAGACATATCATATTGTATATAGGTTTGTAAACTTGTAATGGTCAAAGAGAATTTCTTACAGTATTGTCATAGATTTCTGTGGTTAAAGTTTAGCTTGGTAATGTAATTATCTAACCTGTTTGTCATTGAAGGCCAGAGAACTTAATTATGCTAATCGTCCATTGTCTATTACCCTGTGAATGTGGATTGAGGCTCCAGCCACTATTGTGTTATTGTCATGGTTTGCAGACTGATTGTCTCAGACTAACATTCCATTGTAAGGTGCTATATCAATCAGCATTTGGATTGCAATAGTACCTAAAATATGTTAAACGAGGATTGGAGTTCAGCGAATGAAAAGACTGTGTTATTGCACCAATCATGACGTCCCCAATATCCTACAATGAGGGCTGAGGGTATATAAGGAGGAATGTTCACTTTGACCAGCAGTTTTAGGAGATTGGAGATTGAATATTGGATACAGGCAGCTAATCTAGGGTCTTCGGATCCGATTAGCTAGCCATAACCCCAGGCCTAGGCATTTCGGTGCCGACCAAGGGGCTCAGAACACGGACTAAAAGAACCACAAGGACTTCAGCATCGGATTAGCGGATTCGACTGATAAAGACTGGATAAGGATAAGGAAGCAACCCAGGTTGGGACGATACAGTCACCTGGCTACAGACTTTGCCGTGCTACATTCTAATCCCTGGTGAGCCAGCGGAAGGGTGAGACTCTGTTGCCTGTTGTTACATTTATGTGTTGTGCTTGGTTATGCGTTATATGCTGTTAACTGTTTGGGGATCCAATAAAGCCTTGATATTGTGATTCCCTCACCCTGTGTTGTCTGAGTAGTGTTCTGCCCACGGTTAAGGAGCTCGGGCGTTCAGCTGGGGATGAGCCCTGGTCCACGCTGTCTTTGTAAAGGCGGCTGGGCCTGCGGACGAGAGCGCCCCTGACCCCCGGGTCTCCACAACCAGTAGTCTAATTCAGCATTCGAAATTAATTGGTAGTGAATGGTGACCTGAATAAACATATTTATTTTCATCATTATGTTTCAAAGTAACATGGTATGCTTCAATAATGATTGCAGCTAAGTATTGGCAAACCACTTTAGATATATTGTGGCCTAACATACAGGTGTTAATTAGCAGCAAGGCATTAGGCAGCATTAGTGTGCAAACTATGAACTCCAGTACTGATTGCTCGAGTCTGAATTGTGTCACTCAATCCAAGAGGTATCCAGTTTTTTGTTGTCTTTCACCAAGGCATGTGTTTTTGTTAGTAATGGGTATATACTGTGTATATTGTTAAGTTTTTTGGTTTGAGACTTATATTCTGTGTTTATATAGTAAAGTTTTTAGAGTTCACTCCTTGGACTGTTTTTGCAAACAGGTGCTTTGATAGTGCCCTACAGAGACTGGTGAACAAGCCGCAGGCCCCTGTCCTGAAGGTGGGAGGTATAGAACTGCAAAACATCACACCCACTCCAGTAGAACAGAGTTGGCCAAGTGCAGTTGTCAATGGCAGTAAACAGTGCATGTTTTCAGGATTTCCCTAGCATTGCACAAAGGTGCTGGAATTATTCATCAATTCTGCAGGTGATGAAATTAGCAACTGAACAATTTTAAGGAAATCCTGAATACTTGCACTGTTTTCAGACCTTGAAGACTATAGATGGCCACCACTGCCCTAGAAGTCTGTGTGGAAGTAGCCAAGGGTCAAGAGAAATCCTTGAGCCCTTTTACCACAACTGCGGCTCTTCCAGGACTCTCTAAGTCCCTGTGCCCATGGTGTTAGTTGATGGTCTTTGGATGCAGATTGAGAATCTGCATCAAAATCTGCATATCTATCCTGAGGCCAGCAAAGTGTAAGACAGGTCAGAAGTGCTGTGCCCACATTGCTTTTTTGTTTTCTTGCAAATGTGGTTTAGATTTCTTTTTTCTGCCCCAAAATCTGCAAATTAAAAAAAAAAAACATGCTGGCACAGCACTTCAGAACTCTCATAAACTTTGCTGGCTTCAGGATAGACATGCAATTTCTCAAAAACTGCTTCAAAAAAACATTAACAACATGGCAGGAACATAGTGGGATTCCCTGCCAGCTGTGCAACCTGACATAAAATATAATAAATAATAGAAAAAAAAGTGCTGGCTCCACCCTATTTTTAATTGCAAACCAAGGTTAAAGTAGGCAGATGAGGGCTGGTTTTCTCAGCAAGGTGAGGGTCCATCGACATTGGGCCCTCCATGCTCTAGAATAGTGTCTTGCAGCCAACCCAGCAATTGGCACATTCATAAGAAGCTCTAAGGGGTTAATGGTAACTTTGTATTGCCAGCTGGCATTAAGCCCAGGATTCTTAATGCGGGGCCAATGTTAGACCAGGCCATTAAGAATTTAAAGTAAATATTAAAGAATATTTATATAGGAGGAGGAAATGCACAGCAAAATGTCAAAAGAGGGTGCCACATAATGCAAGATCAATGGCATCATTCAAGGGAGAGAAAGACCCTGCATATACAAATGTCCACACTGAAATAATATTACAAAATGACAACTTTATTACATATACTCTAAGAACACAAAAACACCAATTAAAAACAGTTAAACCAATGTGGGTCTGGACCACATTTTTTTAACTGCTTTTGATTGGTGTTTTTGTGTTCTTAGTATATATATGTATTAAAGTTGTAATTTTTAATATTATTTTGGTGTGCTCATTTATATATGCAGGGTCTTTATCTACCTTGGTAAATAGTAAAGAAGAAACAACACAGAGAGAAAAAAAACATTGTATTAGAAATAAAAACACAAACACGTATCTGGACTCCATCTTTAGTACTTGCTCATACCCATCCTCGATCCTCTGCGACATCTTCTTGATTGCAGGCTGTGGTGAAGAACACAGCGTTCTGTCACTGCAGCCTCCAAACATTGAATGAATGAGCTAAAAGCTCTGGTCCGGTAAGCGGTTACTCCTGAGTTCACAGTTCAGGTAGTTATGGTGGCCGCTAACTGAATTGTACTTGGGTTACCTTAGCAGTAACTGCTTAATGGACCAGAGCTGGCGGCTCATTCATTCTATGTTTGGGGGCTGTGGGGACAGGACGCTGTGTTCTTCACTGAAGCCTGCAATAAAGAAAACGTCGCAGAGGATCAAGGATGGGTATGAGGGAGTAGTAAAAATGGAGTCCATATGTATATTTGTGTTTATATTTCTATTAATATATTTTTTCTCTGTGTTGTGTCTTCTTTACTATTTACTTGAAATTCTTAATGGCTGGGTATAATATTGGCCCTACATTAAGAATTTGGGGCTTAATGCCAGCTGGCAATACAAAGCTGCTATTAACCCCTTATTACCCAGTTTGCCACCGCTATACGGCAACTGAAAGAGCCATGTAAAGTTCATGTGCTAGGAATTGGTGCTTCATTGAGGTGACTCTAGTTGTTAAGCCAAGGCTAATTTATATGGCCAAATATTTTCATGGAAAAATATGTTTATTTATTTTTTATTTTTCACAATAATAAGATGCATATAAATATGACATCCTGAAATTATAAAGTATTTGCTAACAGAGTGAGGCACTGAAAAAATGCACTTCTTTTAGCCAACATAACCAATAGTGAACGCTTACATTTATATACTTTATCAATGCTGTTGTGACTCTTGGAAGAAGGGTGAGAAAAAACAAAAATCAAATATTGGTTGTGGCAGGAAAAGGTTAATAGGATTTGAAGCAAGCAAGATAACTTTGTAATTTATCTGGATAGCACAAGTTATCTGCAATAGCCATCGATAGCTATCTCATAGGAGATTGTTAGTTTTGCAATACACTGAATATGAAGAGTATTGTGCAAGATATTAAGTAGGTTAAAGTCCCATAAATGAAGTACGCAATACGTAAAAAAATAATTAATTTAAAGAAAAAAATAAAAATTCTGCACGTTTATATAACCTCTATTCCATTACTTTTAAAAAGTATATTTGGCATTGCTGCATACAGTCTGTCAAAGTCTGACCTATAAAAATCTATAATTATTTAACCCATACGTTAAACCAGAGGTCCCCAACTCCAGGCCTTGAGGGCCGCCAACAGTGCAGGATTTCAGGATTTCCTTAGTATTGCACAGGTGTTAATGTGATCAAATACACAGGTAATGATTCCAACCCCTGTGAGATCCTGAAAACATGCACTGTTGGCGGCCCTCGAGGCCTGGATTTGGGGACCCCTGCGTTAAACATTGCAGAAATAAGAAACACACAGTCACTTGTCTGTTAATTGATCTCACTAAATAAAAATGTTTTAAAAGATTGGAATATTTGCCAAAATGATGCCGATGAAAAAACGATAGCACGCTTGTGTTTTTTTTCACTAGCTCTTTCCCTTTAGAATTTTTTTGTCTTATTTTCAATACATTTTAAAGTGAATGATGTAATTCAAAGATATGACTCACTCTGCAAAAAAAAAAAGCCCTTATACAGCTATGTCAATGAACAGCAAAAAGCCAGCACATGTATGTAGAGAAACATAGCTTTATTTCAACATTACTTTAAAAACATGGCAGATGGGGTATCTGGCAACAAGGCCAAGTTAACCCATGTTATCGGTTTACGTGTTTTGAGGCAATGGCCTCTTATTCATAACCTAATATTGTAGTACCGTATTTTTCGCACTATAAGGCGCACCGGATTATAAGGCGCACCCTCAAAAAATGACTTTTAAGCCGTCTTGGTCCATATATAAGGCGCACCGGATTATAAGGTGCACCATATTACTATAAAAAAAATCCCTCTGTAGCCTCCCATCACCCTCGAGCATCGCTGTGTAGCCTCCCATCACCCTCCAGCATCCTTCTGTAGCCTCCCATCACCCTCCAGTATCCCTGTGTAGCCTCCCATCACCCTCCAGCATCCCTGTGTAGCCTCCCATCACCCTCCAGCATCCCTGTGTAGCCTCCCATCACCCTCTAGCATCCCTGTGTAGCCTCCCATCACCCTCCAGCATCCCTGTGTAGCCTCCCATCACCCTCCAGCATCCCTGTGTAGCCTCCCATCACCCTCCAGCATCCCTGTGTAGCCTCCCATCACCCTCCAGCATCCCTGTGTAGCATCCCATCACCCTCCAGCATCCCTGTGTAGCCTCCCATCACCCTCCAGCATCCCACACAGTCAGACACACACACACACACACGCACACTCAGACACACACACATACACACACACACACACATACACACTCAGACACACACACACACACTTACTGTACTGTGTGGCAAGGCTCTCACAGCTCTGGAACCCTCAGCCAATCACAGCGCTGGAGCCCTCAGCCAATCACAGCGCTGGAGCCCACAGCCAATGACAGCGCTGGAGCCCTCAGCCAATCAGAGGCTATGGGCTGACGTCAGCTGGCCTCGGATTGGCTCAAGGCTCCTGGGCGGAGCTGTGATTGGCTGATGGGCTCCTGGGCTCCTGGGCT
>JARQOC010002583.1:0-23630 GCA_033576535.1 Allobates femoralis | reverse complement strand
CCGGTCCCTGGTACAATTTAGGATCAACTCCTTAGAAGGATATGAGGCCTCCTTTATTTCTATTCTCTGCCTTGAGGGATGAGTCTCTCCTGAGTTTGGACTCTCCAATCCTCTGATGTCTAAAACTAACAATCAGGCCCTTCTGCGGGAACCCGGTTTATCCTGTGGCCCCTGGTCCTCTGTTTGGTTAGTTTTTAATATTTCCTCTATCTTCCTTCAGGGCTAAACTTCACCTGAAACTGCTGGGTTTTTTTACTGTGGCTCTGTAAGCCCACAGCATCGGACTCCAGTGTCCGTTTGTTCCTAAGGGGAATATATTTTGGGTCCCTCTTCTTATTCCCTACCTCTTCTCCTTGCCTCCGGCCCCTTCCCTGGGGTGTGAACAGCCGACAATTGTCCCTTTTGGTCCTGGTATTTCTCTTTTTCAGAGACCAGAAGCTCAGCCTCCTCCTCCTTTCCTCTCCTCACACGAACTAACCTCCCTAGCAACTGTCTCCTAGGACCAACTGTCTCCTCCTCTCAGCCTGGATCTCCCAGGGGAACTGACTTAATGCAGCCAGTAGAGCTCCCCCTTCAGGTCTGGAGTGGAAGGTGTTGTGTGCTGAACAAACCAAGGTGTCAATCCTTCCTTGTACCAGTGTAACCTGTGGCAATCCCCGCAGGGGTGCCACATTCCCCCCTAGTTAAACTCAGTCCTCCGGGACTGAAACATTTTTCATAAACATAACAGGTTATAGCTATTTACATTTGATTATTGAACAGAGTCTTAAAAATGAAAAATTTACAAAAACCAAGGAAAAATAAGAAAACAGGTTACCAGTCCATACAGCGCTAGTCCATCCGCTGCAGGCTGTTTAGGGGATGTTGAAACAGGGATTTGCCACTACCAGTCCTGTGGCTATGGTCCATTTTAAAAATAAGAAAAAGGGAAAGTTCAAGAGTCCAACAGGTTAAGTCTTTTAGGAATTAAAAATCATAACTATATACAATATACGGGTGTATCTGCTTAGGAGGCCTGGCTTCACTTATACCACCCCCAGGCACTTTCTTTTCCTAACTTGATGTGCATGGGGCCAGTCCAGTTCCTCCACCCTTCTATACACTACCATTAATAACATATTTTCATTCTGAACATATTTACATTTTAAACATTTTCACATTTTCCCACATTTTATCACCTACTCTCTGTATCTAAGTGGTGGCTGACCAAAATTACTACGGGTTGACCTGCGTAGCACTGGTGTGTTACTAATGTCTGTACCTAATGCAGTGTATGCTCTCTCTCTCAGTCTATCAGATCTACGTGTTGTTGTAATACCGTAGTATTGGCGTAGTCTCTCTAGTGGACTGGCAGATTCACCGATTGCAGGGATCTCTGGTTCCGGTACAACGGGTGGTTCTTGTATTCTCGGTACTTCTACTGCTGATGGAAACGTTAAAGTTGGGATTAGATATGTACCTTCTATTTGAGGCCAATCTGCTGGTAACTCTCCAATGATTGTCTGGACTGTCTTTGGCTTCTCTTGCTCTTCTAGCTTTGGACAAGGTACATCTTCCTCTGGTTGAAGCTGTTGAGGGCACTTTTTCAAATGATCTCTGGACACTGTTGCTGTAGTTTCACCATGATCCTTACTGATTAAACAGGTTTTCTGGTTATCAAAATTGGATGGTAATACAGTGTATGGTTCTCTTTCCCACTGATCATCTAGTTTGTGCATTCTTCTTTTTCTTCTCAAAACCAATTCACCTGGTGTTAAAGGCGTTCCTTGTGCACTTTTGTTAAAGTTAATTTCTTGTCTTCCTCTAGATCTTTCCAGACTTCTCTCAACGCATTCTTGGATTTTCTGGTATTGTTCTTTCCTACGAGTATCCCAATCTGTATCTGTAGTATCTGCTTCAGGAACTACTATGCCTAACTCAAAGTCTGCTGGTAATTTTCCTGGTCTTGCTCTCATGAGATATGCAGGGGTGCAATTTGTTGAATTTACTGGGATATTGTTGTAAATGTCAACTAGATCTGGTAACTTTTCTGGCCACTGGTTGCGTTCTTCTAAGGGCAGAGTTTTTAACATTTCAATTACCACGTGATTCATCTTTTCGCACATTCCATTTGTTTGAGGATGGTAAGACGTAGTGCGTATTTTCTTGCATCCGTATAGGCGACAGAACTCTTGAAATATTTCAGCTTCAAAGGCGGGTCCTTGGTCTGTCAATACCTGGTCTGGATAACCATGGGGTCTGCAGAAATAAGCTTGAAATGTTCTTGCTGCTGTCTCAGCTGTTAAATCTTTTACCGGAGCTACCACAAGAAATCTAGAATAATGGTCTACCATGGTAAGAGCATAGGTGTAGCCTGATTTACTGGGTGTAAGTTTGACATGATCTATGGCTACCAGTTCTAATGGTTCTTTGGTGATGATAGGTTTGAGGGGTGCCTTCTGGCTGTTACGGTCTTTTCTTCTTAATGAGCATGGTCCA
Organism: Allobates femoralis; assembly: GCA_033576535.1. Taxonomy (NCBI): domain Eukaryota; kingdom Metazoa; phylum Chordata; class Amphibia; order Anura; family Aromobatidae; genus Allobates; species Allobates femoralis. The sequence continues at coordinate 21,152 of JARQOC010002583.1, read as the reverse complement.
CAATTTTTACACCATCTCTCTATGGAGGCTCTCATGCTGATCCAATAGAATCTTTCACGTAACAGTATTTCTAATTTTCTCCATCCAAAGTGTCCCGATTCATTGTGATACGCTTGCAATACCATTTGAACATCTCTTTTTGGAACCACAACTTGCCATACCATTTCATGTGTTCTTGGGTTGATATACCGCCTGCACAATTGACCTTGATAGATGAATAATCGACTTCTTTCTTTCCACAAATGTTGAGCTTCTAGTGGAACATTCTTTTCAAGTTTGGAACCTGGTTGAGTTATTAACTTCTTTACAAGACTTACTGCTGGATCACTGTCTTGAGTCTCTTTCCATCCATAGTGAGGCAACGGGTTTAGTTCAACAGTCTGACGATTTTGGTAGACTCGATCTTCAGCGATTTGCCATTTTCTACTTTTATGGAAAGCTGGGAGTTCTATTTCCTCTAGGTCATCTTCCTCTTCACTTCCTTGTGGATGTACTTGAGGATTTCTAGAAAGGGCATCTGCATTTGCGTTATTGCGGCCTGCTCGATATTTGATAATAAAGTCATAGTTCGACAGTCGAGCCATCCAACGTTGCTCCAATGCTCCAAGTCTTGCGGTATCCAGATGTGTCAACGGGTTATTATCTGTGAAGACAGTGAACTTTGAAGCTGCGAGGTAATGCTTGAACCTTTCTGTTACAGCCCAGACCAAGGCTAGGAACTCCAACTTAAAGGAACTGTAATTTTCTGGGTTCCTCTCAGTGGGTCGAAGTTTTCTGCTAGCGTAGGCAATTACTCGTTCTTTACCATCTTGCATCTGAGAAAGGACTGCTCCCAGGCCTACATTGCTTGCGTCAGTGTAAAGGACGAATGGTAGGTTATAATCGGGGTAAGCCAGAATTTCCTCACCGGTTAGAGCTTGCTTCATCTGTTGGAAGGAATTTTCTTGTTCCTCTCCCCATTCTAATGGTGACTCTGGAAATCTTCTCTTCTTAGATTGGCCTATCAGAAGATCTTGTATGGGCGCAGCCATCTTTGTGTAGCCCTTAATGAATCTTCTATAGTATCCAACCAGACCTAAGAACTGACGTACCTCGGTGATGGTCGTTGGTCTTTGCCAATCCTGGATTGCTGTTACCTTTTCCGGGTCTGGTGCTACTCCATCTGCGCTGACCACGTGTCCCAGGTATTGGACTTTAGGTTTCAGCAGGTGACATTTAGATGGTTTGAGTTTCATTCCGTACTTTGCTAAAGCCTCAAATACCTCCGCCAGGTGTTTCAGGTGTTCTTCGTAGGTTCTAGAGAACACGATGACATCGTCCAGGTATAAGAGCACCGTTTCGAAGTTTCGATGTCCCAGGCAACTTTCCATGATTCTCTGAAACGTTCCTGGTGCATTGCATAACCCGAATGGCATACTATTGAATTCACATAGTCCCATTGGCGTTGTGAATGCAGTCTTCTCCCGGTCTTCTTCTGCAACGGAGACCTGCCAGTACCCACTAGTGAGATCTAATGTGGAGAAATAGTTAGCAGTCTTTAATGCAGCAAGAGACTCCTCTATTCGGGGTAATGGGTAAGCATCTTTGTGAGTGATTTTATTAACCTCTCTGTAATCTACACACATCCTCATTGTGCCATCCTTTTTCCTGACTAGGACTAAAGGGGCTGCCCAGGGACTACTACTATCTCTTATAACCCCGGCCTCCTTCATGTCCCTCAGCATTTCTTTGGCATGTTGGTAGTGACCTGGTGGAATGGGTCTGTGTCTCAACTTGATTGGTGGATGATTTCCTGTGGGTATGTGATGCTGTACCCCTTTAATCCTTCCAAAATCTAATGGATGTTTGCTGAATATCTGCTCAAACTCTTGCACTACCCGGTACACTCCATGCTTCAGGTGAGAAGGGGTGGCATCAGTTCCTACATGCAACTGTTGACACCACTCCTCCTGCTGTCCTTTAGAGTTACTATCCTCCACCAGACTAGGCGAGGAAACAGGTTCTACTGCCTGTATGTTGTTGTTACAAACAGTATACAGCTTTGCTACGGTAGCATACCGGGGTAACTTTGCTTCTTCTGCCCCACAATTTAGCACACGGATTGGTACTCGTCCCTTGCGTACATCCACCACCCCTCTGGCTGTCAGTAGTGTAGGTCTGTGTTCTGAAAATACCGGCTCTACAACTGCCTGGTATTCCTGTCCTCTACAACCTATCGCTGCTCGACACCATATCATCATTTCACTATTTGGTGGTATTACAATAGGAACCGAGTCTATTACCCGCACACTGCCAATTTCTCCCCCAGACAGATTTACCTGTTGCTTGTGGATGAGGGCTCGGATCTCTTGTTGGATGACTCTTGTCCGCCCATAACCAGCAGTTTGAGTAATCTGTCGGAGTAAAAACAACACTTCTCCAAAGCAGTTTTCAATAACATTTGTACCAATAACCATGTAAGGGCATTTTTCATTAGGATTATCTTCAACTACAAATAACCCTTGACCTTTCAACTCCTCCCTTCCCAACTTTATTGTAGCTGCTCTATACCCCACCTGTTTCTGTGGTTGGCCATTAGCTGCAATAATATAAAAATTGGGGTTTGGGGGTTCAAGATCATCATCAGACCAATACTGCTTATAAAGGATATGCGGGATCGTAGTAATCTGCGACCCGGTGTCCAATAGGGCCGACATGGGAATTCCTTCTAGTGTAATGTTGAGGTACGGACGGCTCCCACGTACCGCTTACACCAGTCTTTTGGGCCCAGTTGCTCTACTCCTGGGGTTTGGCCCTCGGACCCAGGAATCTCGTGTTTAAAGGGCATCTTCTTGCAAAGTGTCCTGGTTTGTTGCATCGCAGGCAGATGGGTTGTCCTGAAGAATCTGTGTAATCCCAGGGTCTGCGTTGGAATGGTGCGTTGGTCCCCTGCGCGGGCGACCTGGTTCTGCGTTGGAATGGTACGTTGGTCCCCTGCCCGGGCGACCTGGTTCTGCGTTGGAATGGTACGTTGGTCCCCTCCGCGGGCGACTGGGCTTTCCTTTGCATCCATGGGACATCCTCAGGGCTATCAGCTAGTTGAATTTTACTTGGTGGTGGTACCCCAGGCATATTTTGCAAGAGCTTTAGTACGTAGTCCATGTTTTTAGTTAACTGCAGCACCTGGTTTTGCATGTTATCATTTGCTACAGCTTGACTCTCTGCTTTTGCAGGTTCTGCAGGAATAGGTTTAAAGTCTATGGAAGAAGCATTAGTCTGCCATGATTGGTTGGCAGGTTCTGCAGGTGCTGGATCTCTTAGCACAGTTATAGCACGATCTTTTAAGTCACTAAAACTCACTGTTGGGTGATCCAATACCCACATATGCACTTGTTGGCGGTGATAGTCTGATCTTAATCCTTCTGTAAACTGTTCAGCAAGCATTTTATCCTCTTCCAGTACACTGGCCGGGTCTATCTGTTTCAAGGACCGGAGTGCTCTTTGTAAACGGAGGGCATAGTCTCTGATGGTATCCTGCGATCTCTGCTTACACTGATAAAACAGCATCCTCAATTCAGACTGTGTGCGCTTCTCAAACACCGATTTTAGCTTATCAAACACTTTGGCAGCAGAGTCCCTGTCAGCATCTCTCCAGGACTCAGCCTCCAGCTCCGCTGCGCCTATTAATTGTCCCAGCACAACGGTAGCCTGTTGCTTCTGTGTCATAGCATACATGTCCAGCATTGCACACATCTTATGCTTAAATGTTGCTAACGTACCAGGTTTACCTTCATATGTTGGTAACCACTTGGCACCCGGTACATACGGCATAGTTATAGGCATTATTTGGGCTGCTGCTTCAGGTACTGCGTTCTCGCCATTTCCCCTGTCAGGGACCCGCACATCATCTGTGTCACTCATGGTGAGGCCCCCCTAGTTAATGGATGCCAACCTGTAAGATGAAAACTGGTTTCTCCAGCTGTCGGCGGCTCTGCAGCTGGAGCGGGCACCTCAGGTCTCTCTCTAACAGGGAGCTGCGCTTTCTTCAATCTCTCCGGCAGAGTGGAAGGGGGCGGGGCTTATCTTCCCGCTCTTTCTCCTGCTGTGACGCAGTTGTAATTTCTGAGGCGATGTAATGGCGGCCGCACAAACAGTCAATTAAATAAAGTCTTAAGGCGCACTTTACCTGGTAAATACCAGGCTGGTTCGGATCCTGTTCGTGACGCCAGAAAATGATGAGGCCAGAGCTGTGGGGGGGTACTCGGTCACCGGGTCTGCTGAATAGGGAGTCACAGGTGGACGGTATCCCGGTGCCGTGCCCTGGGGATCATTTGAAGGGGGATGAAGGGATTATTTACAGGGGAACGTGACGCCACCTGTAGGGTCTGGTAAGGTGGTACCAGCGCTGCCAGCCGGCCTCTGAGGTGATGGAGGGGGCAGCAAAGTGTGGTATAGCTCCCCACAGGTGGAGCTTTACCTCAGGGCAGCAATAAGGGAAGATGGTGAGGGAGAGCAGCGAGGGAGGATGATGGTGGATTATAGCTGATAAACAGTCACACATACACACAGGGTTAGTTGTTCCGGTACCTTTTTACTGAGGTAACATAACAGGTACAGTCTTGAGTATTAACCGGGTCCCTGGTACAATTTAGGATCAACTCCTTAGAAGGATATGAGGCCTCCTTTATTTCTATTCTCTGCCTTGAGGGATGAGTCTCTCCTGAGTTTGGACTCTCCAATCCTCTGATGTCTAAAACTAACAATCAGGCCCTTCTGCGGGAACCCGGTTTATCCTGTGGCCCCTGGTCCTCTGTTTGGTTAGTTTTTAATATTTCCTCTATCTTCCTTCAGGGCTAAACTTCACCTGAAACTGCTGGGTTTTTTTACTGTGGCTCTGTAAGCCCACAGCATCGGACTCCAGTGTCCGTTTGTTCCTAAGGGGAATATATTTTGGGTCCCTCTTCTTATTCCCTACCTCTTCTCCTTGCCTCCGGCCCCTTCCCTGGGGTGTGAACAGCCGACAATTGTCCCTTTTGGTCCTGGTATTTCTCTTTTTCAGAGACCAGAAGCTCAGCCTCCTCCTCCTTTCCTCTCCTCACACGAACTAACCTCCCTAGCAACTGTCTCCTAGGACCAACTGTCTCCTCCTCTCAGCCTGGATCTCCCAGGGGAACTGACTTAATGCAGCCAGTAGAGCTCCCCCTTCAGGTCTGGAGTGGAAGGTGTTGTGTGCTGAACAAACCAAGGTGTCAATCCTTCCTTGTACCAGTGTAACCTGTGGCAATCCCCCGCAGGGGTGCCACAATATGATGGCACAAAAAGTCCACCCTAAAACAATATTAAGCCTCCACATATCATTGTGTGTGAGCTTCCTCACACAGTATGTGATCCTCCCACAGCCTGCCACACAGTATAATGGTAAGATGACTCATACAATATGATGGCTCCCATAGCCCTTCACAATGTATGATAGTCCACACAGCCTCCACACAGAATTGTTTACCTGCACAACCCCCTCACACAGTATGATGACCACCACAGCCTCCCCTACGTAAAATTCTGGCCCCCACATAGTATGATAGTCCCCAAAAACTATCACACATAGTATGATGGCTCCCACAGTCTCCCACATATAGCATATTCACATTTTAATACCAGTCAGTCACGCAAAAACAATAAAAATATTGTTATTAAAAAATCTGATAAACTGGGTGCACAGTGGTCAAGCATGGACAGTAATATTTACTGTGCACAGGTTTATAACATGTGACAATAATACAAGTTATAAATGTGTTATTAATAATCCTCCATGTCTGTAATATAGTGTTGAATACATTACTGGAAGAGGGAGAAAACTTAGGGGCTTTAACACAAAAAAACAGTTACCCTCCTCCACCTTTATATATGATATGAGATGGTATCCCAATTATGGTTTTCTTCCCTGCAATTTAATGGATCTTTATTTAAGTATTCTACATATGGTAGCCCTAAAAGCACTAGGACATAATTTTAACAAATACCGTAAATAAGGGAATGATCTGAAACAATTTATCATATCTGCTACAAAGTATTTTTTATCACACAATTTTTTTTCATTTAATGGAGTTTTTTTATAGCATTGGTAGGAGCTCTAATGGGATTGCGTTTCTCATCATCTTTGGCTCCTTTTGGTTCCTTTTTCACCGAGTAACAGCATATTCTGTCTCTGTCTCAGTACTGAATACTTTCTATATTTGTTTCATTCTTTTCAGTCAGCGGGTGTTTTCATTTATCATTTAGCCTATCCTATCACATTGCGGGTACTGCTATTTATACTTTTCACATCATGGTCTTAACTGCTACCTATTTTGATATGTGAATCCTACTTAGGAGTTCCAATCTCATTGCCAAGGATTTGTTGCCTGCATACAATAACCAGCTTTGGATCTTCTCTTTGTTGTCTCACTAGCCTGTCTATACCTTTCTTTTCTGTATAGTAAGTTTCAAGTAGGTTTATAGTAGGTGAGTCTTTCTTGCAGCAATAATTTCTACTTTTGCCACTTGTGCACATTTTTATATTTCCACAACCTGGAACCTCTCCTATCTCTGCATTCTATCCCTAGTTAGGGTTATAGTGCTTTGCTACTTCCCTATAACTCCTTAGTATTTTGGCTAGGGTTATCCCAGGCTGTGCAGGGGCCTTCAGGGATTGTACAGCAAGGAGAACTAACTAGTTGGTTCAAGTGAAGTTGTTTCAGATAGATTTTATTTCCTGTGCTGAAAACAACAAGCATATAACAACAATATAGTATTTAATCAAATAAAAAAATTATATAAAAAATACTTGCCCATTTTGCTTCGAGAAGTTTTTTTTTAAATTTGGATCAAGGCTATAGGGTAGTAACTAAATGAGGTATTTCACTAGAAAACTATTTATCCCTAAGTCTTTACAAAGATTCTAAAGTCAGTAAAATATCCCAGAAAGGTTTCTACAAATGTGGGAAGAACAAATTTAGTATATGTCAACATATAGTAAGGTAAGACAAATTAATATACCCCCTAAAAAAGAACACAGTATTCACGCTTTTATGAATTGTGATACCAAGCATATATTATATTGAATGAATGTGCGGACTGTAATCTGTATTGTATTTGTTGCACTATAAGAAAGTTTAAAAAAGGGTTTGTCTGAACACATACATAGCATTAAAAAAGGTAACCGCACATACTCAAATGCAGTTAAACACTTTGTTGAAGCCCATATCAGCAGCTTGAACAGTTTTAAGTGGTATGGAATAGAAAGGGTTATTTGACCAGAAAGGGAGGAACTGACATAAAAAACTACTGGTGATCTGGTCGACAGGGTAGGGGGTACTTGGATACCAGGACAGGGGGTTGCTTCGGTAGGGGAGCATGGCTGGTCGGTTCCCAGTTCCGTGCCCTGGACCCTCAGTAGCAGGGATGGGGGTGATGATGATGCGGAATGAGAATGTGACGCCACCCGTGGTACCTGGTAATAGGGTTACCAGCGCTGTGGCCGGCCGCTGAGGTGATGGAAATGCAGCTTTGGTAGTACAGCTCCCCACAGGTGGAGCTTTACCTCAGGGCAGCGGGGTGGATGAGGGGAGTAGTAGTAGCGGTTCTACTGTGAATGCTGCAGGCGGCGGCGGGGAATCAGGCACACACACACAATATTCTCCGTTTCGGTACCTTTTTACTGATGTCCGGTAACAGGCACGGTCCAGGAGGGTAACCAGGTTTCGGTGCAGCTTGGGACATTCACCTTGGAGTGTTGTGAGACCTCCTCTATTAGTGTGTGCAGTGTTTGGGGTAAGATTTGCCTGTAGCTGAACCTGCCACTCTTTCTCCCTCTCAGGATGGTGTTCCACATCCGACAATGAGGGCCTTTCTGTGGGATTCCTATTCTCTGCTCAGGTCCCTGGTCCTATGCTTGGTCAGGTTTAGAGTCTTCTCTTCTTTACTTCAGGGGGAATAGATCCTGCTGGTCTGTCCGGGCTTTTTGCTGCTACACTGAAGATAAATAGTAGCTTCGGACTCCGGTGTCTGGGTGGGCTTAAAGGATAACTGGTACGTTCCCTTCTTTCTTCCTACCTCTCACCTCTCCCACTGGCCTCCGTCCCTCTCCCTAGGGCTCAGCACAGCTGGGTCAGGTTTCCTGGTCCTGGGCCTGGCTTGGTCCCAGCAACCAGCTCCTTCACTAACTGCTCTCTCCTCTGCAGTCTGCCTGGAGCTAACTGCTCCCTTCACTACTGAGTGCAGACTAACTGACTCCTCCCCTCAGGCCTTGGTCCTTATAGGGGATCTGGCTTAAGGCAGCCAGTGGGGCTCCCCCTCCAGGTCTGGGGTGGAAGGTGTTGTATGCTGTAAGGTGTACATTCCTCCCTGCCCCAGTGGGTCCTGTGGCAATTCCCCACAGGGGTGCCACACTGGCATGGGAAATATACTGCATTCTTTTATTAACCTAATGGTTTAAACTGATATGAAACTATGAAACTATAGAAATTATCCCATATAGTCATATTAAATTAATGTTTGTTAATAAAGACACTATTATAAATATATTTTTTGCGCAGTATAAATTTGTTAATTTGCAGCTGTCATAGGATTGATCCATAAGTGTTTTTAAACAGGTAACAAAGCAAAGGTAGATATCTCCACGATTAAGGGCTGTTGTTCAACCGGAAACACATGAGGTGCTATATGGAGCAATACATGTAACTTTATAAACAAATGCACAAATAAAGGAAACCAAATGTATAAAGGGAACGAACCAACCAGCAGATTTAGGGCTGTAAAATGAAGCCAGTGCCTTACAGGCTCTGGAATGTTGAGTGCAATGCAGAAAAAGGAGTTATCAAACGTAGGAAAATATGTGAAGCAAATTAGCATAAGGGGGGCTGGGTTTCTTTGTATTACTCCCCAGTTGGCTCTAAGCCAAACCCTCCCCCCTTTCTTCCTCCCTCTCTTCCTCCTCTCTCCTCCCTGTCACTATATACCCAGGCACATTACATCTGACATTGTCAGGTTCCTATGTGCCCCCAGATCACCACTCACTCCCTCCTGTGTCTTCAGCTTCTAGTTCTCAGCTCTCTTCTCACAGTCACAGGTCTGTGAGTAGAGGGAACTCGGGATGCACAGAGACTGGAGGGGGCAGGGCCTTCTCCTGCACTGTGACTGCCTGATCAGACAGCCAGAGAAGAAGCAGTGAGTACTAGAAGCTGGAGACACAGGAGGGAGTGAGTGATGATCTAAGGCATATAAAAGCCTTACATTGTGCTGCCATCATGCATAATATCAGATGTAATGTGCCTGGGGGTTATAGTGACAGGGAGGGAGAGAGAGGGGAGAAAGAGAGTGGAGAGGGGAGGGTTTAGCTTAGAGCAAACAGGGGAGTAATAAAAGAAACCCAGCCCCTCATAAGGACATTCTGCTGCAGTTATGCAAATGTGATGCACAGTTTTTCCAATGTTTGATAACACTTTTCTCTGCAATCCTACATGTAATTATTGAAGTAAAGGTATGGTTGCACTCAGTATCCCAGTACCTGTAAGGCACTGGCTTCACTTTATAGGCCTAAAACCTGCTGGATGGTTCCCTTTAATGTTCTTGTAAGTGGCACATGGACTGAGCCTAAGCATATCAGTCGCAATCTTGTGATGTCATTGTGCCTGTGGCTCTATGTTCCACCATTGTTTCCAACTGTATCTGCATCCTCTGTCTGCAGATGCCATTGAAACTGAGACTACAGGGCAGTGAGAGTGTTGCTATTTGGAACCAGGCACCTGACTTCATCATATGCCTTGTAGTGGTTGGGTGGCCTGTTGCTAGTAGCGGTATTCTATTGACTGGGATTATATGGCAACTTTGATTGTGACACAGGCCATGCAGCTAGATATTGTTATGTGCGGCTGTCATGGTACCATGATCATGAGAAATCACAAGTCAGACCAGGTCAGATTTGTTTAAATTTGCTTCCATGCTACCCTAAATGTCTCAATGCAACCCTATTACCCTGAATGAACAATGCTGTGACATGTGGCAATTTTGTGGCTGTGCAAAGACCAAATCTATGTGTAGCCTCAGTCTAATGGATTATAGCGCTTGCAAATTTGTTTAGATCTTCAGATTATCCACTTGATTTCTTTTGCACATTTTATTTTTCCTCTAATTGCTTGTGTTTTTTTGTAGACCGTTTTTTTTGGAAATACAATCTATTTGATTTGTACAGTATTAGTTCTGTACAGGGTAGCAAAGGGTTAGTAGACTAAAGTGAGACAGGAGATGATGTCATTTGATTGACAGAGGCAGACAGGAGGACATCATTTGGAGCAGAAAATGACATTGTACAGGCTGATTACAGAGGAAAATAACTGTAATCATGTTACATGGTGTTAGAGCTATTACGTATGCAATGTGCTATCTTGTTACTGAACTTAGGCTTGGCACACTTAAAAGAACATGCCCTCTGTACAAAGAAACACCCTATGCCGAAATTATCAAAACCTGCAATGGTAAGAAATCAGACCTTGGCTTTTATTTCTTAAATTGATCAAGTAAAAAAATGAAGGTTGTTCTGTATTTGAGGCAAAAGGCTTCCACACTTGACTGGTACACATTGGCAGTTAGTATGAAGGATTTTCACCTTTGTATATATATTAGTACATTTACATTGTTGGAATTTGGACAATGTTAAAAAATGATTCTCCTTATGTATAGTTGCAAAGTTCTCTATCTAGGTCTATCTCTTTATTAATAAATAGTCTTTCTTTTTCCAAAAATATAATCAAATTAAGGGAACCTGTCACTTCCGAAAATGCCACTTACCTGTTGATCTACGGATAATTTGCAAGTAAAAAGTGTTTAGGGCGCGGACACACTCATCAGTTTGACTGAGGAGACTCTAAAAGGGCTGGAGCAGTGACCCTGAACGGCTTCTCCCTCTCTGGACGGGGCTGTCAGCTGATTGTGTTTTTGTGCAGCTCCAGACTCCCCGTCCAGAGAGGGAGAGGCCGTTCAGAGTCACTGCTCCAGCCCTTTCAGAGTCTCCTCAGTCAAACTCTGATGTAACTAGGAAAGTGTGTCCAAGCCCTTAAAATGGAATCTGTCAGAAGGATCAACCATCCTAAAGGTCACGTCACACGCTTCAATATTGTTAATGATATCTCTGAAACGTCGCTGTTTTTTAGTCGTTGAAACAATATTGTGTGTCCTTGCGTGTAACTGAACGATCTTTTCTTGAAAAATCGTTTGATCGCTCATCACATATTTGAGATCCTGACCTCAAATCCAGTGTGCGTCATTCAATTAACCAACGTTCAACCTGCTGCATCGTTGTATGTGATACCGCAATAACGATTTTGTGAATGACTTCGCCTATTCACAACATTGAACAAGTATCGTTCCTGGGTTGTGTGAACGATAGCTTCTCGCCGCATCGTTGGCACCTCGTTCACGATATCTAGACGTGTGACATCTCACAAACTATCTCGAAAGATTGACCGAACGATCTCGTTCACGGGAGATCGCGCGTGCTATCGTTAATGATATTGAAGCGTGTGACGTGGCCTTAAGCTGTCTTTGTAGGAATGTAGATCATAGTAAGTTGAATAAAATGATTAACTGATATTTGCAATCTAATTTCTTATTCCAGAGAAATCTACATTTCTCTTAAATGTAAAAGAGCTGTTAAGTTCTATGGTCTGGACATAGAGCTTCCTAAGACTCTGCCTTTGTAGCTTATTTTATATGAAAGATGGTGTTACCATTATGAGGCTTGCTAATCAGGATAGCAGACTGTCAGTCATTACATATCTCACTCTGGTAATGCTCACTTTCATTATATGTGTCACATTGGGGGGGCGGAGTGCCCAGAAGTAGCATGGAGCTGGGTGTAGGGAGTCAGGAGAGCCTGCTCTGGCCCTGATACTGGGGTCCTTGATTCGCCTTGTATTCGGAGGTACCTCTGAAGGTGAGGAGGTCCGAGCCCCCAGCCTAAGACCCTAAAACTTCTAAGAAGCCCTAGGAATAAGGCCCCTACCTCCACCCACGAACCACGGAACCCAGCAACCTCTAATGGGAAAAACAGCAGCAGCTTGAGATCACGTCTGCACTCCAGGGTCACAGAATAGCAGTGAATTGAATCAGCGACAGCAGGTGATGTGAGCTAACCCACTTATGGCCGAGGTGTGGTGAGCAACCAGCCCAGGCACGCCCCTCAGCTCACCTAAGCATGAGTCATATTCATCACACACACTTGCACTCTCAGCTCCCGCTCATTAGGTTCCTCTCTCCACACTGAGAGCAGGGGAAAAAAAAGGCTTTATTTAAACCACAGCAGCAGCACTTCCATACAGCAAGGCAGTCAATATGTAACAATATGCAGATCTGTGTCTGGCTCATAAATTTTAAAGTTCATTTACATATTCAGAAAAAAGTGCATTGCTCTGGAATTACTTTGGAACTAAAAAATAAAGTGAAAAAAGATTAAGTAATATTAAAAAATAATTCATTAATTCATTAAAAATAAAGAAATAAAAAAATAAACATATTGATTATTGTCATATCCGAAAAAGTTCAATCTATCAAAATGTAAAATTAGCTTTTAGTGCAAAAAAAGCCCTCACTCAAGCTTTATGAATGAAAAAATATAAAGTTATGGATCTCAGGATGTTGCAGCTCAAACTAGAAAAATATATATTTGTTTTACAAATTTCAGAATTTTTTTTAGCACAGGTAAAATAACAAAAGAAGCGGACAACTTTAGTTTTGCTGTAATTGTAATGGCGCCTGAATAATCATGCATCCTGGCCATTTTAAACACACAATGAGCTCCATAAAACAAAACTTCAAAAAGCAATAATGGAATTTTGTTTATTTGTGTATACTACCACTGGGGCTGCTGTATACTACCTCTGGGGCTGCTGTATACTACCACTGGGGCTGCTGTATATACCTCTGGGGCTGCTGTATATACCTCTGGGGCTGCTGTATACTACCACTGGGGCTGCTGTATACTACCACTGGGGCCGCTACTGTATATACCACTGGGGCTGCTGTATACTACCACTGGGGCTGCTGTATACTACCTCTGGGGCTACTGTATACTACCACTGGGGCTGCTACTGTATATACCACTGGGGCTGCTGCTGTATACTACCACTGGGGCTGCTGCTGTATATACCACTGGGGAGGCTGCTGTATACCACACTGCTGGGGGCTGTATACCTGTGCTGGGGTCCACCCTCGGCTTATACATGAGTCAATAGGTTTTCCCAGGTTTTGGGGGCAAAAGTAGGGGGGTCGGCTTATACATGGGTTGGCTTATACACGAGTATATACGGGTAATTGAATGATGTCATTCAAAACTACAACTTATCCTGCAAATAAGAAGCCCTCATATGGCTATGTATAAAAAAAAAAGTTATGGTTTTTGCAACAAGAAAATGAAAAAAACAAAAGTGCACAAACAAAAAATTACTGGGACTTAAACAGAACCTGACAGCTCCCCTAATTCTCTCCAAACCACCACCATGTACACTGGTAGGCAAAAATATCAGCAGCCCTGGTCATAATTAGGCTGGCTTCACACTGCAGTTTTTTCCACTGATCAGTGTGCCAAAACCAGGAGAGGAACCAGGAGAGGAATTTGCAGAGAAAGACTATAATTGAAAGATTGACACCTGTTCTGAGTTTTGGAGACACTCCTGGTTTTGGCACACAAACTGGATGGACGCTGATCAGTGAAAAAACTGCAGTGTGAAGCCAGCCTTACTGTTTTTGTGAACAGTTAAAGAGGACCTGTCACCAAACCAGGCATGGTGATCTAATTACAGCACTGGATGCAGCATGTCTGCTGCATCCAGGCAAGGGGTCCCCCAGCACTTGAGCAGCCCTGTACCTCGAGATAATACACTTAGAAAACTTACATCCTGCAGCCTAAAAGGAGGTGGCTTGTGGCTTGAGCCGAAGGGCAGATTCACACCCCCTGCATGTGTAATCTGCCCACCGCTGCCAATCATTGTCTCCCTCTTCAGCATTATTACACAGAGTTTTTTTTTCTTTTTTCTTCAGAACTTGCCATTTAGCCCCGCCCCCTGCGGTGATGTAACCGCTTATTCCCGCCCTGCTCTATGGTTAACATAGAGCAGGGCGGGGAAAGGTGGTGATGTCACTGCAGGAGGCGGGGCTAAACGGCAAGTTCTGGAAAAAAAAAACCTCTGTGTTATAATGCTGAAGAGGGAGACAATGATTGGCAGCGGTGGGCAGATTACACATGTAGGGGGTGTGAAACTGCCCTTGGCTGCAGCCCCTAGCGACCTCCTTTTAGGCTGCAGGATGTAAGTTTTCTAAGGGTGCTTTCACATTAGCGTTCCCCTCCGCAGCGTTCTGCGGAGGGGGACCGCAATGTACATGCAGCACCGCAGGTCCCTATCTTTAGAATGGGAGCGCACGGTGCTGCGCTTGACTGCGCGGATGCCCGCGCACAAATCACCCACAAATCATCCGCCTGCGCACAGATCACATATGGGAGTGAATGGGTGCGCACGGTCATGCGCAGTCAAGCGCAGCACCATGCGCTCCCATTCTAAAGATAGGGACTTGCGGTGCTGCATTTACATTGCGGCTCCCCTCCGCAGAACACTGCGGAGGGGAACGCTAATGTGAAAGTAGCCTAAGTGTATTATCTCGGGGTACAGGGCTGCTCAAGTGCTGGGGGACCCCTTGCCTGGATGCAGCAGACATGCTGCATCCAGTGCTGTAATTAGATCACCATGCCTGGTTTGGTGACAGGTCCTCTTTAAGGGTGGCTTCACAATGCGGTCAGGACCGGTCTGGGGCTGTCAGCGATGAACCTGACAGCCCCGGACTGGATCAGCACACAGAACTGGAGGGCTAATTTGCCCTCTGGTCCGGTGTGCAGCTGCACGCAGCTGCCGCCGCTGATAGATCATGACCGCGGCTAGCTCGCGAGATGAAATTACCTCCAAAAAGGTATAAAGTTAAAGATGACACAATTCCTTTGTCTTTTAGAAAAAAAAAAAAATATTTTCATCTTTAACATTTTAAAACTTACAAAAAGGAAGGTTGGCTAAAGCAAAGGTTTGGGTTCCCTGGATATTTGTATGTTCAGATAACTTTGACCAAAGTTTCAGACCTTAATTAGCCTGTTGAGGTTATGCTTTGTTCACCATTTTTGTTAGAAAGGCCAGGTGAAGCAAATTTCACAGCTTTATAAAAGTCTAGCCTCCTCTAACCTTGTGCCAAAAAAAAAAAAAAAACATTAGCCATGGGTTCTTCTATAGCATTCTGAAAAAGAAAATGGTGGAGGCCCACAAAGCATAAAAAGGCTATAAGATGAAAGCAAAGTGTTTTTATGTTGCTCTTTGCTCAGTTCGAAATTTAATTAAGAAATGGAACTTCACAGGAAGAGTGAAGGTTAAGATAAGGTCTGGAAGTCCAAGAAAATTTTAAGTTAAAGCTGCTTGTATAGTATAGCAGCATAGCTCGAGAGACAAATCAAAATCCACACTTGACTGCAAAAGGCCTTCAGGAAGATTAAGCAGACCCTGGAGTTGTGGTACATTGTTCTACTGTTTAGAGACTCCTTCACAATATTGCCTTCACAGAAGAATCATCAGAAGGATACCTCTCCTGGATTCACACCATAAAATTCAGCGTCAGAAATATGAATAAGGACATCTAAATAAACCTGATGCATATTGGAGACACGTCCTGCAGACCAATGAGGTTAAAATTGAAATCTTTGGCCACAATAATCAATAGTATGTGTGGAGAAAAAAGGCCACAGTGTTTCTGGAAAAGAGCGTCTCACGGGTAGAGGGAAAAATTGAATCAATGAGATTTCAACAAAATCTTGATGCAAACATAACACCATCTATAAAAAAAAAAACCATAAGTTGAAAAGAGGATAGCTTCTACAAATGAATAATGATTAGAGATGAGCAAACTTTCACATTTGGTTCAGTTCGCCGAATGTGCATATGTTCAAAGAATAGATCTGCGGACATTTCAACAAATTTCCTGACCCTATTAAAATCAATGTGAAAATAAAGGGCATTAAAAACACCTTTAAAGGGGCCCAAAAGTTGCCAATCACAGGTCAAACCAATTTACAGTGGAACCTTTCTGTTTTGGCACAGCAATAAGCTTCCTAGACTATTACTTACCAAGTTTCTGCACTGCTGTCACCCTGCTTCCTGACCCGCTCATGCATCTCACTGCTTCCCCTCCTTGATTGGTTAAAGTCACAGTTAGCCCCACCCACCCACCCTCTCTGCCGGCATCTGTGAAGACCACGTTACACACACAGATATCTGTTCAGATTTTGGTCACAGATCTCTGGTTGCAGTGAAATCATGGACACATAGTTACATTTGTACACAGCCACAAAATGGAACAATGTGTCCATGATTTCACTGCAACCAGAGATCTGTGACCAATATCTGAACAGATATCTGTGTGTTTAATGTGGCCTTTAGTATGGCAACCAAACTGACATCAAAATACTGCAAAAATAAATAAATAGTTGAAAAATTGGCATGGGGTCCCCCCAATTTTAATACCAGCCAAGATAAAGCACATGGCTGGGATAAGTATTCTTACCCTGGGAAGGCACATAGTCATTGCCCCCGTGCAGAATAACAGCCCACAGCCACTCTACAATATGGCACATTCATTAGAAGCATCATATCTTGCGGCTTCATCCCGGCTCATCCCACTGCTCTGGTGTGGTGGCAAATGGGGTAAAAGAAGGGGTTAATGATAAATGAGTATTGTCAGCTGTCATCAACCCACGTTACCAATCTGTTAGTTAATAGTTAAAAAAACAGAGACAGAAAGAAAAATCCTTTATTAGAAACTAGATGTGGGCCTGATGCTATCTCACTGGGAAGGTGGTATCATCACGATGGGGGCAGGTCTGTGGCGCTGCTTGTTTCTTTGTGTCTCTTTGCCCCCCCACCATGTTCTCTCCCATTGTATGTAAATACATTTTGAAAGCAGAGTTTCAAATAGCTTTGCTAAAGTGCTATACATCAGTCCTAGGTAGGAATCAACCACCAATATACTGACCATATTGTAAAAAATGAACTGCAGCACTCTTTTGGGATGTTCCTTCTTGCCTTTATTGGCCTTCAGGTAAGATATGACGACGTTTCGGTCAGCCTGTGACCTTCTTCCAGCTGTCACATGTGCTGGACTTTTTATACATCCACATTACTTAATTGTTATCAATCAATTACAATGATTTAAACATTGTTTTACAGTACATTTGACAATCCACCTTATTCACATTATATGTTATAGTGATTCAGTTTTATATAAAGTATATACTCGTGTATAAGCCGACCCGTGTATAAGCCGACCCCCCTACTTTTGCCCCCAAAACCTGGGAATACCTATTGACTCGTGTATAAGCCGAGGGTGGACCCCAGCACAAGTATACAGCCCCCAGCAGTGTGGTATACAGCAGCCTCCCCAGTGGTAGTATACACCAGCAGCCCAGTGGTAGTATACAGCAGCCCCAGAGGTATATACAGCAGCAGCCCCATTGGTAGCATACAGCAGCAGCCCCAGTAGTAGTATACAGCAGCAGCCCCAGTGGTAGTATACAGCAGCAGCCCCATTGGTAGTATACAGCAGCAGCCCCAGTGGTATTATACAGCAGCAGCCCCATTGGTAGTATACAGCAGCAGCCCCAGTGGTATATACAGGCCTCCCCCATCAGTATACAGGGCCCCCCCTTACTGCAGCAATCCTGTAAAGGAATACATTATTATACTTATCCCTGCCGCTGTCCCGCTGCCGCTGTCCCGCCGCCGCCATCGCGCTCCTCCGTCTTCATCCAGCGTCTTCCGGCTTCTTCCTCTGGCGCGCAGACAATGACGTCATTGCCTGCGCCCATCGGAGGAAGCCGGAAGAAGCCGGATGAAGACGGAGGAGCGTGATGGCGGCGGCGGGACAGTTGCAGCGGGACAGCGGCAGGGATAAGTATATTAATGTATTCTTTTACAGGATTGCTGCAGTAAGGGGGGGCCTGTATACTGATGGGGGTTGACTGTATACTGTATACATTGTATACAGCATACAGTGACTCACGTATAAGTCGAGGGGGGACTTTTTAGCCCAATTTTTGGGCTGAAAAACTCGGCTTATACGCGAGTATATACGGTATATATATATATATAGTGGACTACATACAGTAACAATAAACGTTATTTATTGCTTATAGAAATATGAAGTTGTTCAATTGGTGACCAGGTGCCCGCTTGATTAGGGTTTGTTGTTATGTAAAGAGATTATATATCGCACAAATACCTTATGTGCAGCGTGCTTAGTTCATGGTCACCGCCATTACCGCGTTCTCTTTTGATTCCTGCGCATGTGCGGGCGTCTATCTTTCCTGTTACCATGGTGCAACAGGAAGTAGACTTGGCGCCATCTTGTGACTCCCGCACATGCTCAATGGCAATTCTGAGCCCAGCGATGTTTGGAATTAGGATACTAATTTCTCCTTTTATAAACAATGAATAAATATGATTACTCCAGTGATATAGTGGCGTTCTGTATTGCAATACCAATACTAATGTTAAACAAGGAGTTTCATAATGAAATATCGCTCCATGATATAATCAATGTGTTTTAAAGTGACAGTGCTTTAAAAACAGCAATATGTATTATTATCCTATTTATTCTGTATTTTAGTGATTTGCATCTACCGTATTATCCGGCGTATAAGACGACTGGGCGTATAAGACGACCCCCAACTTTTCCAGTTAAAATACAGAATTTGGAACATACTCGCCGTATAAGACTACCCCTTTTCTACGGTATGATTCCCAATATGACCCCCAAACAGTATAATGGACCCACATATAGAATAATGACCCCTACATCTCTTCACACTGTATTATGGCCACCACACAGCCCTAAAATAGCCCTGCATAAAGTATAGAGGCTCCCTCATACCCCTTCAAGTATTATCATGCTCCCACAGAGTCCTCTAAGTATTATAATGGCTTCCATATAGTATAATTGTCTCCATAAATTATAATGCATCATCATAGTGCTCCATATAGTATAATGCACCCCCGTAGTCCTCCATATATTATAATGCACTCCCCATAGTCCTCCATATAGTATAATGCACGCCATAGTCCTCTAGATAATATAATGCACCCCATAGTTCTCCATATAGTGTAATGCATCCCCCCATAGTCCTCCATGTACTATAAATACAGAGAGGGTAATGTGCCAGCGCTATGGTGGGTGGGAAGGGTGAGTGACACAGGGTGACATACCAGCTCCAGATGGGGGGCTTTAAGAGAGACAAGAGATGGGGACGTGCCAATGTCAAGGGGAAGGGGGTAGGTGACACGGAGAGAGGGTCGTGCCAGTGGTGGTGGGGGAGTACAGCCCCCATCAACCCCCAATATTCCTCTGCAGTCACACACACAGTCAGACACAGACACACACAGTCACACACACACAGTAAGACACAGACACACACACACACAGTCAGACACAGACACACAAAGTAAGACACACACACATAGTCAGACATACACACAGTCAGATGCACATATACACAATGCCACTGCACTGCGGTGCCACCGGACCCTGCCGGAGCTTACCGCTGCCACCGCCACCGCCGCTGTACATAGCCGGGCTCCGTAGATGTACGATAATAAGCCATCAGCCAATCAGGCGGCTGCTGGCGTCTGATTGGCTCTGGCATTACCGTACATACACACTGAGCGGCGCAGTTACCTCCGTACAGGAGATGTACGGTAATGCCGCGGCCAATCAGACACCAGCAGC
This sequence comes from Allobates femoralis, assembly GCA_033576535.1. Taxonomy (NCBI): domain Eukaryota; kingdom Metazoa; phylum Chordata; class Amphibia; order Anura; family Aromobatidae; genus Allobates; species Allobates femoralis. The sequence continues at coordinate 1,334 of JARQOC010002583.1, read as the reverse complement.
CGCCTGACTGGCTGATGGCTTATTATCGTACATCTATGGTGCCCGGTGGCTACGTACATGGCGGCAGTGGCAGCGGGAAGCTCCGGAGGACATGGACGGCAGAGGCAGGTGAGTATAATTTTTTTTTTTTTGCCACCTGCCACAGCTCATTTTCGGGGGGGCGGGGCCCCCTGCAGATGGCGGCTTTTTTTTATACCCGGCGTATAAGACAACCCCCGACTTGGGAGAAGATTTTTAGGGGTTAAAAAGTCGTCTTATACGCCAGAATATACGGTATATAAAGTTCTCACTACTTTTATAAATCACTATTTGTATTATTTGCAAAATATATGTTTATTCATCAATTTTTCTCATAAATATATATTAAAAATAACTCATAAATTATATTAGAAATATTTTCATTAATCTTTTAGATGTTTTATTGTGTATTTACATATGTATTTAAGGTCACACTATATTATAAGGCCACATTGTATGTATCTTTGAAAATGTATTAAATAATAATAATGTAATAAATAATAAATGTATTTGAGTTGAAAACCTGTTTCTGAGGGGGGAAATTAATAATAAAATGTTTAATTCCCTGGTAAAATATGTGTGGGGCTTCGCTGTATTTTCTATTGCCAGCATAGGTAAACCAAGCAGCTACTGGCTGCCAACCCCCGGTGCCTGGTGTTACCTTTGCTGGCAATGAAAAATACAGAAAAGCCCTATTTTTATTTTAGTTATTTAAATAAATAACTAAAAAAAAATTGGCGTGGGCTCAGCCAGATTTTCTATTGCCAGCCAAGGTAACCCAGGTAGCTGGGGGCTGAAATTCTCAGCGTGGTGAGGCCCAAGCGTTCTGGGCCCCCCATGCTGAATACTGCAGCCAGCAGTCACCCCAGTAATGGTGCCTCTATGAGAGATGCAAAAACTAGTGGTTACCCCACTGTTCCAGCTGCCGTGTAGCAGTGGCAGACTGGGTAATAAAGGGGTTGATGCCAGCTTTTTTTTGGCAGCTGATATCAAGCCATATTGCTAATGTTAGCCGTCAGTATGACAGCCGATGATTAGCAATACTTTCAGTAAAGAGGGAAAAAAAGACAGAGAGACATAAAAAATAGACAGAGACACCTCGTTATCCATTTTATTAGCTCCCACCAAGTCTCCCTCCAACATAATCCTGTAATCTTGCAGGGGGTGGGTGTGATGCATCACACCTCCTCTATCTTTGTATACCTGAGTGTCCAAGGATGGCGGCAACGTTTGTATGTGCATGCATGTGTGAGTATGTGTGTTTGTGTGCAAGCATATGTATGCACATGTATGCATGTATGTGCATTTGTGTGCGT
>JARQOC010002582.1:0-23636 GCA_033576535.1 Allobates femoralis | reverse complement strand
ATGAATAAGTCCTAAGTTGTTATGTAATAAGTCCTAAGTCCTAAGTGGTATGTCCTAAGTCCTAAGTCCTAAGTGTTATGTAATAAGTCCTAAGTCCTAAGGTTTATGTCCTAAGTCTTAAGTCCTTAGTTCTAAGTGTTATGTAATAAGTCCTAAGTCTAAGTGTTATGTAATAAGTCCTAAGTCTAATTTAGTCCTATTTAAGTCCTTAGTTCTAGTGTTATGTAATAAGTCAAGTTCTAAGTGTTATGTAATAAGTCCTAAGTCCTAAGTTGTTATGTATAATAAGTCCTAAGTTCTAAGTGTATGTCCTAAGTCCTAAGTCCTAAGTGTTATGTAATAAGTCCTAAGTTCCTAAGTGGTATGTCCTAAGTCCTAAGTCCTTATAGTGTTATGTAATAAGTCCTAAGTCCTAAGTGTTATGTCCTAAGTCTTAAGTCCTTAGTTCTAAGTGTTATGTAATAAGTCCTAAGTTCTAAGTGTTATGTAATAAGTCCTAAGTTCTAAGTGTTATGTAATAAGTCCTAGTCTAAGTGTTATGTAATAAGTCCTAAGTTCTAGTGTTATAATTAAGTCCTAAGTCCTAAGTGTATGTATAAGTCCTAAGTCCTAAGTGTTATGTAATAAGTCATCTATTCTAAGTGTTATGTATAAGTCCTAAGTCTTAAGTTTATGTAATAAGTCTAAGTCCTAAGTGTTATGTCCTAAGTCTTAAGTCCTTAGTTCTAGTGTTATGTAATAAGTCCTAAGTTCTAAGTGTTATGTAATAAGTCCTAAGTTAAGTGTTATGTAATAAGTCACTAAGTGTTATGTAATAAGTCCTAAGTCCTAAGTCGTTAAGTGTAATGTCCTAAGTCCTATGTTATGTAATAGTCCTAAGTGTTATGTAATAAGTCCTAATTCCTAAGTGGTATGTCCTAAGTCCTAAGTCTAAGTGTTATGTAATAAGTCCTAAGTCCTAAGTGTTATGTCCTAAGTCTTAAGTCCTTAGTTCTAGTGTTATGTAATAAGTCCTAAGTCCTAAGTGTTATGTAATAAGTCCTAAGTCCTAAGTTTATGTCCTAAGTTTAAGTCCTTAGTTCTAGTGTTATGTAATAAGTCCTAAGTGTTATTTAATAAGTCCTAAGTTCCTAAGTGTTATGTTAATAAGTCCTAAGTCTAAGTGTTATGTTAAGTCTAAGTCCTAGTCTGGTTATGTAATAAGTCCTAAGTCTTAAAGTGTTATGTAATAAGTCCTAAGTCCTAAGTGTTATGTCCTAAGTCTTAAGTCCTTAGTTCTAGTGTTATGTAATAAGTCTAAGTTCTAAGTGTTATGTAATAAGTCCTAAGTCCTAAGTATTGTTATGTATTAAGTCCTAGTTTATGTTATGTAATAAGTCCTAAGTTTAAGTGGTTAAGTCCTAAGTCCTAAGTTCCTAAGTGTTATGTAATAAGTCCTAATTCTAAGTGGTATGTCCTAAGTCCTAAGTTCTAAGTGTTATGTAATAAGTCCTAAGTCCTAAGTGGTATGTCCTAAGTCTTAAGTCCTTAGTTCTAAGTGTTATGTAATAAGTCCTAAGTCCTAAGTGTTATGTCTAAGTCCTAAGTTTAATGTTATGTAAGTCCTAAGTCCTAAGTGTTATGTAATAAGTCTAAGTCTAAGTTCTAAGTGTTATGTAATAAGTCCTAAGTTTAGTGTCTAAGTCTTAATAAGTCCTAAGTGTTATGTAATAAGTCCTAAGTCCTAATGTATGTCCTAAGTCTAAGTCCTATGTGTTATGTAATAAGTCCTAAGTCTAGTGTTATGCTAATCAAGTCCTTAGTTCTGAGTGTTATGTAATAAGTCCTAAGTCCTAAGTGTTATGTAATAAGTCCTAAGTCCTAAGTATTATGTCCTAAGTCTTAAGTCCTTAGTTCTAAGTGTTATGTAATAAGTCCTAAGTGTTATTTAATAAGTCCTAATTCCTAAGTGTTATGTAATAAGTCCTAAGTCCTAAGTGTTATGTCCTAAGTCTTAAGTCCTTAGTTCTTGTTCAAAGTTTTTATTGGTTTTACAAGATAAAGGATTGTGTTACAACCATATAACATTACAATCAATTTGACAGATTTACAAAGAAGTTTTGTTCTTTTTAACACCATTAGAGAATCAGATTTGAATGTTAGTCTATATCCAATAATACAAATTACAATAGTATCGAATTTGTAAAGTTAATCTGTTTGAATTATTACGAGAAAAAAAAAAAAAAAGAAAAATCATTTCTAAGTGGAATAAAGTAATTTTCAAATTCAAACTCAGAACATCTGTAAACAAAATTACATGTTAACATGGTAGGAAAGAGAAGGGAAAGGGGGGAGGGGTGGGGATAAGTAGAGTCTATTTAATTGGGTGAAGAGTAGTTAGAACTAGTGTTAGAATGCTTTGAAATAGGGTTGTGTTTGGAAGGAAAAAGTTTGTTCCAAGGTTCCCATTTTTTTTTGTATTTATTTAATGTTTTAGATCTCAGCGAATGGGATAGTTCATGGGCGTTGTGTTCAGCAGTTCTTTCCAAGAGAGCCGTGAAGGTGGGAGCCTCAATGTCTCTCCATTTGGCGGCAATTAAAGTTTTTGCTATTAAAATGATATGTATAGTCAGAGGTCTAGATTGCCAGGGTATCGATTCACTGTCAAGGAGCAGCAGAACCAATTCCGGGGTGAGTGTACAATTAGTTCCTGTCAGGTCTGTAATCAGAAGTTGGATCTCATTCCAAAAAGTTTCTAGTCTTTTACAGTGCCAAAAAATGTGTGAGATATTTCCCACTTCCAGAAGACAGCGCCAGCATAACGGGGAGTAATCTTCCTTGATTGTATGTAATCGTTGGGGTGTATAATACCATCTGGTGAGTGTTTTGTAGTGGGTTTCTATTAGTGAGGTACATGGTATCATTTTTTGGAGTTTCAAGAGTGAGAGACTTATTGATTCCACGTCAATTAGAATACTTAATTCTTTTTCCCAAGCAAGCAGGTTAGGAGTTTTAGATATAAATGTATCTGAGTTAATGATTTTGTATATACTTTTTGTAGACCAGAATACTGGGGTGAGATGATACTTGAAGAGTTGTGTAATGGGTAGGGGAAAGAGGAAGTTTGGTTTTTTCTTGTTAATATAATTGTTGATTTTCTCCCAAGTTGATAATTCTTGATCTTGTAGTTTGAAAGTAGAGCGTAATTCGGCAAAGGGGATTAGCTGGTTTCTCCTATCAATTATATCTGATATGAGGTTAACTCCTAGGTTTTTCCAGGAGTTTAAGTTGAGGAATGGAACTAAAAGGTTTAAAATTTCGGAAGGTATCCAGTTGTTTGTGGTAATTGATGATGAATTTTCAGTCGCTTTTGTAACTAGATGCTTCCACGCTTGGATTGTCGCTTTGATAGTTAGTTCTTGAGGGAGTCTTTTTGTTTTATCACATAAGTGGGAGAGGAGAAGTAGATTGAGTTTATGTTTAGGGTATTTGGATTCTTCTATGGACAGCCAACTGGGTCTCGTATTCTCGCTCCACCAAGTTCTACTTAGGATGATTAAGGTTGAGTTGTAGTACGCTGAGAGGTTGGGAATGGCCAATCCTCCATTCATTCTACTTTTTTCTAGAGTATTTCTTGCCACCCTCGGTTTTTTTTGTCCCCATATAAAGTTGTAAAGTTGAGATTGGAGCTTTTTTATCCATTTCTGTTTAATTGGGATTGGGAGGGAGCGAAAAACATAAATAATTTTTGGAAGAACAAACATTCTATAGGATTCAATCTTTCCTATCCAGGACAGGTCAATTTTAGAGATGTGTGCCAGGTCTTTTTGAATATTTTTATGTAAGGTTTCCAGGTTAGTGTCTGTCAGAGTCGAGGTATGAGAAGTGATTTGTATACCTAAATAATCCAATGTTTTATTATCCCAAGTTAGGTTATGTTCTTTTTTGAGTGTGGACAAAGTTTTGAAATCTAGATTAAAGTGAAGTACTTGGGTTTTATTAAGGTTAATTTTATATGAGGAGACTTCTGAAAATTCCTGAATAGTTAGTAGGAGGTTCCTGAGAGAGTTAATGGGATCCGAAAGAGTGAGAATAACGTCATCAGCGAATAGGCTGACTTTGTATTCTTTGGTCTTGGTGTGAATACCTCTTATATGTTGGTTCATTCGGATTTTTTCTGCTAAGGGCTCGATGTATAGGTCAAATAGTGAGGGGGATAGTGGACAACCCTGTCTAGTTCCATTTGATAGGGGAAAGGTATCTGAGAGCGTGTTGTTGGTCAATATATTTGCTGTTGGGTTGGTATATAATGCTTTGATAATGTTGATGATATTGCCTTTGAAGCCAAATCTCTCCATTGTGGCAAAAAGATAATCCCAATGGACTCTGTCGAACGCTTTTTCAGCGTCGACAGAGACCACCACCGCCGGGATTTTCTGTTTCTCTATGTGGGATAATAAATTAATAGTTCTTCGAGTGGCGTCTGCCGAACCTCTATTTTGGATGAAGCCTACTTGGTCACTATGTATAAGTTTAGGGGTAAGTTTCTGTAATCTAGTGTTGATCGTTTTTGATATGATTTTAAGGTCTGAATTAAGTAGGGAAATTGGTCTAAAGTTTGCTACATCTTCTGGGTCACCTTTATTTTTTGGAATAACTGTAATAGTAGCTTGAAGGGTTTCTTTAGATAGAGGTGCATTGGGGTTGGTAAGTGAGTTTAATAACTTAGTTAAATAAGGTGCTAAAATTTCCTGGTATGCAGCATAATATTCGTTTTGTAATCCGTCGGGTCCAGGGGATTTTAGTTTTTTTAGAGATTTGATTGTGTCTAATATTTCTTCTACTGTGAAAGGGGAGTTTAAGTCTTCAAGATCTTTTTTGGAGAGGGAAGGTAGGTCCATTGTGTTAAGAAAGGTAGTGATTTTGGATTGGGAAGCAATATGTTCTGAATGAGATTGTTGTAGGTTGTACAGGCACTTGTAGAAGTCAGCAAAGGTGTCCGAGATTGTTTGTGGCATTTTTTCTAGAATATTGTTCTTGTTTTTAATTTGAGAAATATTAGTTTTGGATCTACGAACTTTTATGAGTTTCGCAAATAGTTTAGATGGCTTATTAGAGCAATTATGAAAGTTTGATTTATTTAGACGAGAAATCTTATCGTAGTCAGATACCAATAAGGATTTAAGTTCCATTCTTAATTTGAGGATTTCTTTCATAGTTAATTCATTGGGATGACTAGCTACAGATAATTCTAGTTCTTTGATTTTATGAATTAAGTTCTTTGTTTCCAAAAGCAAAGATTTTTTATGTCTGGAATTAAGTTGTATTAAGATCCCTCTTATCACAGATTTGTGAGCGGACCAGATAGTTGAGATAGGAATTTCTTCGAGGTCGTTTTCGCTAAAATATAATTTTAATGTTTGTTCTATTTCTGATTTGAAGTGTGGATGGGAAAAGAGAAAGGAGTTTGCTCTCCATACATTTCTACGGTTTTGGGGGCAGCCATGGGAGGTTACAAATAAAACTGGTGAGTGGTCTGACCAAGATTTCGGGAGGATTTTGACTGATTTAATGCATCTAAGGGAGGAGATATCAGTGAGGATTAGGTCGATACGTGACAGGGATTTGTGGACGTTGGAAAAGTGGGTATATTCTATTGAGGAGGAGTTTATACATCTAAAGGCATCGTAAAGTTCTTCTTTTTTTAGTAGTGGGTCTAATTGGGTGTTTTGATTTCTGCTCTTGTTGGAAGAATCAAGGTTACTGTTTGGGATTGCATTGAAGTCTCCGAAGAAATACAAGATACCTTCTTGTTTCTGTCGTACAATTCGTAGAAGTTTTTTTAAGAATGCGATTTGACCAGAGTTAGGGGCGTAAATATTAACTAATGTATGGGTAACATTGTCTAATTGGCATATGAGGATTAAATATCTTCCTTCTGTATCTTGAATTAGTTCTTTTTTTTCAAATTTGATCGTTTCTTTAATTAGTATAGCTACGCCTGCTTTCTTTTTTTTATTTGATGCTAGAAAAATGTGAGGGTAACGTGGATTTGAGAATTTAGGTTGATTCTCAGCGCTGAATCTAGTTTCCTGCAGTCCGGCAACGTCTATGTTAAGTTTTTTTAGCTCCTTCCATGTATAAAACCGTTTTTGTGGCGAGTTAAGACCATTAGTGTTTAGTGATAGGAAGTTGTGGGTCATAGTAATTGTTGGAATAACTTGGTTAAATAAGACTCTACTGGGGAGGAGTGGGTTAGGAAAAAGAAAGGAAAAGTAGGGTTACGTAAAGAAACCAATCAACAGGGGAGGGGAGAATGGGGGAGTAAAATTAAGTAATCAGGTATTCGTCACTCAGTGACGTGTCGAAAAATTGTTCAGAGGAAGGGTTCTACGGAACCGATATTTTCCTTCCTTGAGGCTAATGTTTTGGCCAGAGTGCCATTTTATGATTGTTTATCAGAGTCGTTGTTGTTGAAGAGGTTTTCAACTCGAGCCTTTGATATGGAGGTCTTTTAGGGTTTCAAGTCCTATTCCCGCCTCTTCAATGGTGTAGTTTTTTTCTTTATAGGTGAAAATGACATTTGAAGAGGGGTGGCTCCATCTATATAAAATTTGGTTGGCTCTTAAGACGTCTGTTATTGGTTTTAGAGACCGTCTTTTGTTTAGAGTCTCTTTTGAAATGTCAAGAAAGACCTTGATGTTGTTGTAGGGAGAAGGCAGGGTTTTATTTTTTTTCAAGTATTCATTTAGTTGGTCCTTGGTTTGAAAAAAAGAAAATTTGGCAATGACATCTCTAGGGATATCTTCTGCTAATCGAACAGGTTTAGGCAGTCTGTGTGCTCTTTCTATTGAATATTCGATTTCTTGTTTGCCTGGGACAGTTTTTTTTGTTAGGTTTTTGATAAAGTTTGGGAGATCTTGTGGTTTAACCGTTTCGGGAATTCCTCTAAATTTAAGATTTACTCTTCTGTCTCTGTCCTCCCTATCAGCCAATTTATCCTTTAGGTATTTGATTTCTTCCTTCATTTTTATCTGTTCGATCTTGGTTGATTTGGTGTCAATTTTGAGTTCGGAGATTGCCTGGTCCTGTCTGTCTACTCTGGATGCTATTGTGGCAACAGTAGTTTTGATTTCATCTAAGTGAGAGTCCAAATTGTCTTCCAATTTAAATTGGAATGCAGTAAAGAGATTCACCATAAAGTCTTTGTCTAGAGGTTGGCCCGGCTTGTAGTTAAGGAGAGATTCCAGTCCCATTGTGTCTGTTTTCATTTTTCGTCTAACAGGGCTTCTAGTAGTGGAATCCTGATTTAAGGTCGGATTGCTTTTGGTGGGGGTCATAGCGTTAGTTTTAGAGGGGGTACTCATCTCTTTCCTTTTGGATGAATATGAGGATTCGTTCATAGGTGTTTCTGCTGGGGTCTCAAAGTGATCGCCTTGTTTGCCCTTTTTGATAGTCTGAGTGGACTGGTATGGTGTGGGTATCTTACTTTTCAATGGTGATTTTTGTAAATCTCCTGCAAGTTCAATTTCTTGAGGAGTTGAGGTAGGTTTGGCTTTAGAAGGCATATTGTGTCAGACTTTGTCTGAATATTCTAATGGGTTTTTGGTGGTAGTTCACTTAGGATATTGGTGATTGGAGAGGTGTTATCAGCACCCTGTATAGTGGGGCTTTAGATGTAGGAACTTATAAAGTCGTGAGGTAAGGGATTTTTGTTTCTAGAATTAGTCACAGGTAGAGTGTAGGATTACATATGTAACAATAGAAACTTAAAGTCTAATCACTAGTTTCAATCAAACATTCAATTAAAGATATCACTAGAATGCAGACTTTTACACTTAATATATAATACAATATATAACAAAGTAATCTCTCTTGAGGAAGATATAAGGCTTGTTATAATTGATCCAGATATCCAGGACATAAACTATTGGAAATTTATACAGGATAGTTTAACTTTCAGGCAAAACAGGACCTTAAGTTATGAACTGTTTTCTTATTACCTCATAAAAGCCGGCTGCAGATAGATGTGAGGTAAAAAAGTGTCTCTTTCACCCTGTCTGGTGTCAAGTTTCAGGTCTGAGTTTACAAATCTCCTCTCTGGATTTTAGCAGACAGAGAGTGCAGGCAGGCTTATAGAATTAGATTTTGTTGTAGAGTAGCAGATCTATAGTTAGTCTGTTTAGATAAATCAGCAGGTATGTCAAAGTTCAGCTCAACAAGTAGTGGAGGAGGGGAGATAGGGAAAACAAATGGGAAAGGTCCAAGCTGTTTGGCTGTTGTGGTATGAGAAAGGAATTACCTGCTCAGCTACAGCACAACACAAGGGTGAAGGAAAGTTGTTTATTGAGGCTTGTGTGCGTTGGAATGTCAAAGGAGAGCACTCACTTGCTTGGAGATCTTAATCTCTTTCTCTCTGCTTTCAATGTTCGTTTCTGTGCTGCATGGGAGCAAGCTTGTAAAGTTAGGATCTCTTTCTTTACTGTATTACACACTGCTGTAACCTGGCTGCGTCAGGAGGTGGCGCTCCAGAGCTGTCAGAAGTCTCACTTTCAATGTCAGGATCTGTAATATCCCTCCGCCTGATTTCTCCCTGCGATAGGCAAATAGTCCCTCACCGTTTGTCACCGATTCTTGCGTCTTGTGCGAACAAACTTTGAAAAATCTTGAAAAATCCTTACTATGATGGGAAATGCTTTGTATCCCTTCTCCCAAATGGGAGTAAGTGATATATCACGCAGCTCCTCACGGCTCCTCCGGTCCCGGGTCTGTCCGCAGTCGGTTAAGTCCTCAGGTGGGTTACCGGGAGCTTGTGAAATGTAGGAGTATAAGGTTTAGTCACCCTGAGACGCCAGGCAGTTCAGGATCTCTGAGTGAGAGAGAGGACTGGTAGCTGCACATTGAGGAAAATGGCGCCCAGAGCTGACAGGATCCTGTCTGAGGTAATATAAGGTACCGGTGTGAGTTCTCCTTACCGGAGCCACTAGTTGGTTGACCCGAGAGTTCCTCAGCTATTTACTAACAGTTCTATGTAGCTTTGGTGGGATAGTCTATCTTGTATCAGACCGAAAATCCCGTCGCTGTTTCAAAGGCACAGGAGCTCAGTGGGATTCTGACTACTCCATGGAGCTGCAGGCCACGCCTCTTAAGTCCTTAGTTCTAAGTGTATTGTAATAAGTCTTAAGTCCTAAGTGGTATGTCCTAAGTCTTAAGTCCTAAGTCCTAAGTGATATGTCCTACGTCTTATGTCCTTAGTTCTAAGTGTATTGTAATAAGTCATAAGTCCTAAGTGGTATGTCCTAAGTCCTAAGTCCTAAGTGTTATGTAATAAGTCCTAAGTCCTAAGTGTTATGCCCTAAGTCTTAAATACTTAGTTCTAAGTGTTATGTATTAAGTCCTAAGTGTTATGTCCTAAGTCTTAAGTCCTTAGTTCTAGTCCTTAGTCATAAGTTCTTAGTCCTTAGTCATAAGTCCTAAGTGTTATATAATAAGTCCTAAATGTTATGTAATAAGTCCTAAGTGGTATGTCCTAAGTCCTAAGTCCTAAGTGTTATGTAATAAGTCCTAAGTCCTAAGTGTTATGTCCTAAGTCTTAAGTCCTTCGTTCTAAGTGTTATGTAATCAGTCCTAAGTGTTATGTAATAAGTCCCAAGTCCTAAGTCCTAAGTGGTATGTCCTAAGCCCTAAGTCCTAAGTGTTATGTAATAAGTCCTAAGTCCTAAGTGTTATGTCCTAGGTCTTAAGTCCTTAGTTCTAAGTGTTATGTAATAAGTCCTAAGTCCTAAGTGTTATGTAATAAGTCCTAAGTCCTAAGTGATATGTCCTACGTCTTATGTCCTTAGTTCTAAGTGTATTGTAATAAGTCATAAGTCCTTAGAGTTATGTAATAAGTCCTAAGTCCTAAGTGTTATGTAATAAGTCCTAAGTCCTAAGTGTTATGTCCTAAGTCTTAAGTCCTTCGTTCTAAGTGTTATGTAATAAGACCTAAGTTCTAAGTGCTATGTAATAAGTCCTAAGTCCTAAGTCCTAAGTGGTATGTCCTAAGTCCTAAGTCCTTAGTTCTAAGTGTTATGTAATAAGTCCTAAGTCCTAAGTGTTATGTCCTAAGTCTTAAGTCCTTAGTTCTGAGTGTTATGTAATAAGTCCTAAGTCCTAAGTGTTATGTAATAAGTCCTAAGTCCTAAGTGTTATGTCCTAAGTCTTAAGTCCTTAGTTTTAAGTGTTATGTAATAAGTCCTATGTGTTATTTACAAAGTCCTAAGTCATAAGTGTTATGTAATAAGTCCTAATTGTTATGTAATAAGTCCTAAGTCCTAAGTGGTATGTCCTAAGTCCTAAGTCCTAATTGTTATGTAATAAGTCCTAAGTCCTAAGTGTTATGTCCTAAGTCTTAAGTCCTTAGTTCTAAGTGTATTGTAATAAGTCCTAAGTCCTAAGTGGTATGTCCTAAGTCCTAAGTCCTAAGTGTTATGTAATAAGTCCTAAGTCCTAAGTGTTATGCCCGAAGTCTTAAGTACTTAGTTCTAAGTGTTATGTATTAAGTCCTAAGTGTTATGTCCTAAGTCTTAAGTCCTTAGTTCTAAGTGTATTGTAATAAGTCATAAGTCCTAAGTGTTATGTAATAAGTCCTAAGTCCTAAGTGTTATATAATAAGTCCTAAATGTTATGTAATAAGTCCTAAGTCCTAAGTGGTATGTCCTAAGTCCTAAGTCCTAAGTGTTATGTAATAAGTCCTAAGTCCTAAGTGTTATGTCCTAAGTCTTAAGTCCTTCGTTCTAAGTGTTATGTAATAAGACCTAAGTTCTAAGTGCTATGTAATAAGTAGTAAGTGTTATGTAATAAGTCCTAAGTGTTATGTAATAAGTCCCAAATCCTAAGTCCTAAGTGGTATGTCCTAAGTCCTAAGTCCTAAGTGTTATGTAATAAGTCCTAAGTCCTAAGTGTTATGTCCTAGGTCTTAAGTCCTTAGTTCTAAGTGTTATGTAATAAGTCCTAAGTCCTAAGTGTTATGTAATAAGTCCTAAGTCCTAAGTGTTATGTCCTAAGTCTTATGTCCTTAGTTCTAAGTGTATTGTAATAAGTCATAAGTCCTAAGAGTTATGTAATAAGTCCTAAGTCCTAAGTGTTATGTAATAAGTCCTAAGTCCTAAGTGTTATGTCCTAAGTCTTAAGTCCTTAGTTCTAAGTGTTATGTAATAAGTCCTAAGTCTTAAATATTATGTAATAAGTCCTAAGTCCTAAGTGTTATGTCCTAAGTCTTAAGTCCTTAGTTCTATGTGTTATGTAATAAGTATTAAGTTCTAAGTGTTTATGTAATAAGTCCTAAGTCCTAAGTGTTATGTAATAAGTCCTAAGTGTTATGTAATAAGTCCTAAGTCCTAAGTCTTAAGTGGTATGTCCTAAAGTCCTAAGTCCTAAGTGTTATGTAATAAGTCCTAATTCCTAAGTGGTATGTCCTAAGTCCTAAGTCCTAAGTGTTATGTAATAAGTCCTAAGTCCTAAGTGTTATGTCCTAAGTCTTAAGTCCTTAGTTCTAAGTGTTATGTAATAAGTCCTAAGTTCTAAGTGTTATGTAATAAGTCCTAAGTTCTAAGTGTTATGTAGTAAGTCCTAAGTGTTATGTAATAAGTCCTAAGTTCTAAGTGTTATGTAATAAGTCCTAAGTTCTAAGTGTTATGTAATAAGTCCTAAGTGTTATGTAATAAGTCCTAAGTCCTAAGTGGTATGTCCTAAGTCCTATGTGTTATGTAATAAGTCCTAAGTCCTAAGTGTTATTGTCCTAAGTCTTAAGTCCTTAGTTCTGAGTGTTATGTAATAAGTCCTAAGTCCTAAGTGTTATGTAATAAGTCCTAAGTCTTAAGTCCTAAGTGGTATGTCCTAAGTTTAAGTCCTTAGTTCTAAGTGTATTGTAATAAGTCATAAGTCCTAAGTGGTATGTCACTAAGTCCTAAGTCCTAAATGTTATGTAATAAGTCCTAAGTCCTAAGTGTTATGCCCTAAGTCTTAAGTACTTAGTTCTAAGTGTTATGTATTAAGTCCTAAGTGTTATGTCCTAAGTCTTAAGTCCTTAGTTCTAAGTGTATTGTAATAAGTCATAAGTCCTAAGTGTTATGTAATAAGTCCTAAGTCCTAAGTGTTATATAATAAGTCCTAAATGTTATGTAATAAGTCCTAAGTCCTAAGTGGTATGTCCTAAGTCCTAAGTCCTTTGTGTTATGTAATAAGTCCTAAGTCCTAAGTGTTATGTCCTAAGTCTTAAGTCCTTAGTTCTGAGTGTTATGTAATAAGTCCTAAGTCCTAAGTGTTATGTAATAAGTCCTAAGTCCTAAGTATTATGTCCTAAGTCTTAAGTCCTTAGTTCTAAGTGTTATGTAATAAGTCCTAAGTGTTATTTAATAAGTCCTAATTCCTAAGTGTTATGTAATAAGTCCTAATTGTTATGTAATAAGTCCTAAGTCCTAAGTGGTATGTCCTAAGTCCTAAGTCCTAAGTGTTATGTAATAAATCTAAGTCTAAGTGTTATGTCCTAAGTCATTAAGTCCTTAGTTCTAAGTGTTATGTAATAAGTCCTAAGTCCTAAGTGTTATGTAATAAGTCCTAAGTCTTAAGTCTAATGGTATGTCCTAAGTCTAAGTCCTAAGTCTAAGTGTTATGTAATAAGTCTAATTCCTAAGTGGTATGTCCTAAGTCCTAAGTCCTAAGTGTTATGTAATAAGTCCTAAGTCCTAAGTGTTATGTCCTAAGTCTTAAGTCCTTCGTTCTAAGTGTTATGTAATAAGTCCTAAGTTTAATTTATAATAAGTCCTAAGTTCTAAGTGGTATGTAGTAAGTCCTAAGTGTTATGTAATAAGTCCTAAGTTTAAGTGTTATGTAATAAGTCCTAAGTTCTAAGTGTTATGTAATAAGTCCTAAGTTAATGTATATAAGTCCTAAGTCCTAAGTGTATGTCCTAATCCTATGTTTATGTATAGTTCTAAGTCTATTGTATTAAGTCTTAAGTCCTTTGAGGTTATGTAATAAGTCCTAAGTCCTAAGTGTTATGTAATAAGTCCTATTAAGTCCTAAGTGGTATGTCCTAAGTCTTAAGTCCTTAGTTCTAAGTGTATTGTAATAAGTCATAAGTCTAAGTGTATGTCTAAGTCCTAAGTCCTAAATGTATGTAATAAGTCCTAAGTCTAAGTGTTATGCCTAAGTCTTAAGTACTAGTTTATGTTTATTATAAGTCCTAAGTGTTATGTCCTAAGTCTTAAGTCCTTAGTTCTAAGTGTTTGTAATAAGTCATAGTTAGTGTTATTAAAAGTCCTAAGTCCTAAGTGTTATATAATAAGTCCTAATTGTTATGTAATAAGTCCTAAGTCCTAAGTGGTATGTCCTAAGTCCTAAGTCCTTTGTTATGAATAAGTCCTAAGTCCAAGTGTTATGTCCTAAGTCTTAAGTCCTTAGTTCTAAGTGTTTGTAATAAGTCCTAAGTCTAAGTGTTATGTAATAAGTCCTAAGTCCTAAGTATTATGTCTAGTCTAAGTCCTAAGTTCTAAGTGTTATGTAATAAGTCCTAAGTTATTTATGTCCTAATTTAAGTTTGTATAGTCTAATTGTATGTAATAAGTCCTAAGTCCTAAGTGGTATGTCCTAAGTCCTAAGTCCTAAGTGTTATGTAATAATCCTAAGTCCTAAGTTTATGTCCTTAGTCTTAAGTTTTTAGTGTTGTAATAAGTCATAAGTCCTAAGAGTTATGATGTAATTAAGTCCTAGTCTAAGTGTTTGTAATAAGTCAAAGTCCTAAGTGGTATTAGTCCTAAGTCCTAAGTGTTATGTAATAAGTCCTAAGTCCTAAGTGTTATGTCCTAAGTCTTAAGTCCATTAGTTTATAAGTTGTGTTATTAATAAGTCCATAAGTCCTTACAATGTTATGTAATAAGTCCTAAGTCCTAAGTGTTATGCCTAGTCTTAAGTACTTAGTTCTAAGTGTTATGTATAAGTCCTAAGTGGTATAAGTCCTAAGTCTTAAGTCTCTTAGTTTTAAGTGTATTGTAATAAGTCATAAGTCCTAGGTTATGTAATAAGTCCTAAGTCCTAAGTGTTATTAATAAGTCCTAACATGTTATGTAATAAGTCCTAGTCTAAGTGTATGTATAAGCCTAAGTCTAGTGTATGTAATAAGTCCTAAGTCCTAAGTGGTATGTCCTAAGTCTAAGTCCTTAGTTCTAAGTGTTATGTAATAAGTCCTAAGTCCTAAGTGTTATGTAATAATCCTAAGTCCTAGGTTTATGTCCTAAGTCTTAAGTCCTTAGTTCTAAGTGTTATGTAATAAGTCCTAGTGTTATTTACAAAGTCCTAAGTCCTAAGTGTTATGTAATAAGTCCTAATTGTTATGTAATAAGTCCTAAGTCCTAAGTGGTATGTCCTAAGTCCTAAGTCCTAATTGTTATGAATAAGTCTAAGTCCAGTGTTATGTCCTAAGTCTTAAGTCCTTAGTTCTAAGTGTATGTAATAAGTCCTAAGTTCTAAGTGTATGTAATAAGTCCTAAGTCCTAATAAGTGTATGTCCTAAGTCTAAGTCCTAATTGTTATGTAATAAGTCCTAAGTCCTAAGTGTTATGTCTAAGTCTTAAGTCCTTAGTTCTAAGTGTATTGTAATAAGTCCTAAGTTCTAAGTGTTATGTAATAAGTCCTAAGTCCTAAGTTTATGTAATAAGTCCTAAGTCCTAAGTGGTATGTCCTAAGTCCTAAGCCCTAGTTTTAGTAAAAAGCCCTAAGGCCCTAATGTTATTCCAAGTCTTAAGTCCTTATTTCAAGTGTTATGTAAAAAGTCCTAAGTCCAAAGTATTATGTCCTAAGTTTAAGTTTTATTTTCTAGGTTTTATGTAATAAGTTTAAGTTCAAAGTTTATGTAATAATCCTAAGTTTAATGTTATTAAAAGTCCTAATGTTTGAATAAGTCCTAAGTCCTAAGTTTGGTAGTCCTAATCCAATCCTAAGGTTAGTAATAAGTCCTAAATCCTAAGGGGTATGTTTTTGTCCTAAGTTTAGTGTTTTAAAAGTCCTCCAAAACCCACCTCGGGGGGGAAGGGGAAATTAAAACCAAAAAGACTTAGGAAAAATAAGGGAAAAACATTGTTAGGTTATTAAAAAACAATTAGGATTGGGGTTTAAAATACTTAGGTTTAGGTTATTAATAACACTTGGGCTTATTAAAACCTTTGGGGATTAGATCATTAATAACCTTAAGCTTAATTTTTACATAACCTAGAATTTTAAAATTAAACTTGGGAAATTTTTAAAAACCTAGATTAGGATTTTTTTTTTTTTCTAATTTTAAAACTAAGGATTAAGACTTAGAACTAACCATTAGACTTAGGTTATTAAAAAACCAAAAGCTAATTAGGACATAAATTGGGATTGGGACTTATTACAAAAACACTTAGACTTTTACATAAAATTTAGACTTAGGACTTATTACTAACACTTAGTCTTATTACATAACACTTAAACTTAGATTAACATAAACTTGGAACTTGGGACTTATTCATAACATTAGAAATAAGGACTTAAGACTTAGGCATAACATTAGGATTTTTGGACTTATTCAAAAAAAGGGGGACTTAGGACTTAACATAACTTGGGATTTAGGATTTTTACATAACACTTAGGATTTTTTTAAAAACATTAAAACTTAGGATTATTACATAAACTTAAAATTTAACTTATACATAACCCCTTTAAATTAGACTTTTAAACTTAAATAAACTTAGAACTTAGGATTATTACATAAACTAAAAATAAGGATTTAAAAGACTTGGACATAAACTTAGGATTAGACTTATTACATAACACTAGGACTTAGGACTTAGGACATACCCTTAGGATTAGGACTTATTCATAAATTGGGTTATTAAAACAAACACTTAGAACTTAGACTTATTACATAAAACTTAGAACTTAGGATTTAAAATACATAACCTTAGGATTTTTTAATAAAAACTTACAACTTGGGATTATTAATAAACTTAAATTAAACTAAAAATAACACTTAGAAAAAAGGACTTAGACTTAGGAAAAACTTGGACTTAGGACTTATTAATAACATTTAAAGCTTAGATTAGGACATACCACTTGGGAAATTAGGACTTTACATAAAAATTGGGACTTAGGACTTGGGAAAACCCCTTTTGGGGACTTAGGACTTATTACATAACACTTAGGACTTTTTTACATAACACTGGGACTTAGGACTTATTACATAAAATTAAAAACTTAAAACTTTTTACAAAACACTTAAATTTAAGGATTTAAAATTAACATAAACTTGGGACTTAGGATTTATTACATAACACTAGAAAAAGGGGACTTAAGATTAGGACATAACACTTAGATTAGGACTTATTACAAAAACACATAGGATTTAGGATTGGGGCCCATACCACTTAGGACTTAGGATTTTTACATAACATTGGGACTTATTACTAACACTTAGAACTTAGCTTATTAATAACATTAAAAACTTAGGACTTTTACCCTTTAACACTTAAAAATTAGGATTTTTATTACATAAAATTAGAACTTGGCTTTTTACAAACACTTAGAAAAAAGGATTTAAGACTTAGGACATAACACTTGGATTAGGACTTTTACATAAAACTTAAGACTTGGATTTTAGGCATACCACTTGGGAATTAGGACATTACATAAACACTTAGGACTTGGATTAGGAAAACCATTTAAAGATTTAGGATTAGGACTTATTACATAACATTTGGGGCTTATTACATAACCTTGGACTTAAAATTATTACTAACACTTAGAATTTCTTATAAAACACTAAATAACAAAAACATAACATTTTGGACTTAGACTTTTTACATAATATTTAGATTGGACTTATTACATAAACTTAAAAAAGGGATTAAGATTTGGGGCATAACACTTGGGGACTTAGGATTTTATTACTAACCATTAATTGTTAGGACATAAAATAACTTAGGACTTATTACAAAACACTTAGGAAATTCTAACCTTAAAGAAGGACATTAAAACAAAAAAGGGACTTTTTTAATAAAACTTCCTTATTACATAACACTTAGAATAAGACTTATTACATAACACTTAGAACTAAGGACTTAAGATTTTGGGGACATAAACCTTAGGACTTAGGACTTATTACATAAAAATTTAAAGACTTAGGACTTAGGACATACCACTTGGGAATTAAAGGACTTTTTACAAAAATACAACTTAGGACTTAGACTTAGGAAAATACCACTAAGGGATTTTAGGATTAGGACTTATTACATAACAATTAGGACTTATACATAAACACTTAGGACTTAGGACTTATTACATAACACTTGAACTTAAATATTATTACATAACACATAGAACTAAGGATAAGACTTAGGACTATACTTGGACTTAGGCTTTTTACATAACACTTTAGGACTTAGGACTTATTTACTTAACACTAGAACTAAGGACTTAGACTTAGGACATAACACTTAGGACTTGGGAAATTATTACATAACACATAGGACTTAGGACTTAGGACATACCACTTAGGACTTAGGACTTATTACATAAAACTTAGGACTTATTACATAACACTTAAAAAACTTAGGATTTATTACATAACACTTAGAACTTGGGACTTATTACATAACACCTTAGGATTTAACCTTCATAAAGACTTTAGGAAATAAACCTTAGGACTTGGGAAATTTATAACATTTAACTTAGGAACTTAGGAAAATTAAACTTAGGAATCTTAGGACTTATTACATAACACTTAGAATTAGGATTAGGAAATACATTTAGGACTTAGACTTATTACATAACAACTTAGGATTTAAATTAAACAAAACCATTTAGACTTAGGACTTAAAAACTTAAATAAACTTAAGACTTAGACATAACACTTAGGATTAGGACTTATACAAAAAAATAAATTAGACTTAGACAATAACCACTTTAGGACTTAGACTTATAACATAAATTAGACTTAGGATTATTACAAAACATTTAGAATAAGGACTTAGGGACTTAGGACATAACACTTAGGACTTAGGACTTTATTACAAACACTTAGGACTTAGGACTTAGGACATACCACTTAGGAATTAGGATTTATTACATAACACTTAGGACTATTAATAAACTTAGAACTTGGGAAAACTTATACACTTAAACTTAGAACTTAGGACTTATTACATAACACTTGGGACTTTTTAAACATAACACAAAAAAAACTTTTGGACTTATTACATAACACTTAGAACTTAGGACTTATTACAAACACTAGACTAGGGACTTAAAGACTTAGGACATAACACTTAGGAACTTAGGACTTATTACATAACACTTAAGACTTAGGACTTATTACCATTAGGAATTCTTAAACCTTAGGACTTAGACTTAGGACATAACACTTAGGACTTAGGACTTATATTACATAACACTTAGGACTTACTTAAATAACACTTAGGATTTAGATATTACATAACACTTAGAATTTAAAACCCTTATTACAAACAATAGGAACTAAGGACTTAAGACTTAGGACTTTTTAAAAACTTGGGAAACTTGGGACTTATTACTTTAAAAACTCAGAACTAAGGACTTAAGACTTAGACTTAAACTTAGGATTTAAAGGACTTATACATAACACATAGGATTTAGGACTTAGACATACCAACTTAGGATTTAGGACTTATTACATAAATTTAGGACTTATTACATAACATTGGGAACTTAGGACTTATTACATAACACTTAGAACTTAGGACTTATTACATAACACTTAGGACTTATTACATAACACTTACAAAACTTGGGGAAAACAAGGACTTGGGACTTAACATAACACTTAGGACTTTTTAAAACATTAAAAACAAGACTTATTAACATAACTTAGAATTGGGACTTATTACAAACACTTAGGATTAACTAAACATACCAATTTTTTCAAAATTTTAGAACTTGGGATTTATTACAAACAAAAAAGGGGACTTAAACCATAACATTGGGATTGGACTTATTACATAACACTTAAACTTAATTAACTTAATTAAATTTTAACAATTTTAAACCCCTTGGATTTTGGCTTAGACATAAAAAACTTAGGACTTAACTTATACTAACATTGAAACTAAATTTAAAGGACTTAGGACTTTTTAACACTTAAAACTTAAATTATTACATAACAAAGACTAAGGACTTAGGACTTAGGACATAAACTTAGGACTTAGGACTTATTACATAACATTTAAAGGATTTAAAATTACATAACACTTAGAACTTAGGAACTTATTAACATAACTTAACTTTGGGAACTCATTAATAGGACTTATTAAAAACACTTAGGACTTTTTACATCATACACTTAAACTTAGGACTTATTACATAACACTTAGAACTTAGGACTTATTACATAACACTTGGGATTAACTAAACTTAAACTTAGGACTTTTACATAACACTTAGAACTTAGGACTTATTACATAAACACTTAGAACGGGACTTTAAGACTTAGGACTTTCCCACTTAGGACTTAGGACTTATTACATAACACTTAAGGACTTAGGACTTAGGACATACCACTTAGGAAATTGGGGGAACTTATTACATAACACTTAGGACTTAGGACTTGGGAAACATACCACATTAAACTTAGGACTTAGGACTTATTACATAACACTTAGGGACTATTACATAACACTTAGGACTTGGGACTTTTACATAACACTTAGAACTAATACTTATTTACATAACACATAGAATTTAAGGACTTAAGACTTAGGACATAAACTTAGGACTTAGGACTTTTTACAAAAACACTCAGAACTAAGGATTTAAAGAATTAGGACAATAACATTTAAGGATTTTAGGACTTATTACATAACACATAGGACTTAGGACTTAGGACATACCATTAGGACTTAGGACTTATTACTTTAACATTTTAGGACTTATTACTAACACTTAGAACTTGGGTACTTATTCCCTAACACTTAGAACTTAGGACTTATTACATAACACAAATTACAACTTAGGACTTATTACATAACACTTAGAACTTTGGACTTATTACATAACACTTAGAATAAGGACTTAAGACTTGGGGACATAACACTTAGGACTTAGGACTTATTACTTTAACACATAGGACTTGGGACTTGGGACATACCACTTAGGACTTAGGACTTATTACATAACACTTGGACTTATTACATAACACTTAGAACTTAGGACTTATTACATAACACTTGGGAACTTAGGACTTTTACATAACACTTAGGACTTATTACATAACACTTACAACTTAGGACTTATTAAATAACACTTAGAACTTAGGACTTATTACATAACACTTAGAACTAAGGACTTAAGACTTAGGACATAACACTTAGGACTTAGGACTTATTACATAACATTTAAAGGGACTTGGGACTTAGGAAAATACCACTTAGGAATTAGGACTTACTACATAACACTTGGGATTAGACTTGGGACATACCACTTAAGACTTAGGATTTGGGACTTATTAATAACACTTAGGACTTATTACATAACACTTAGGACTTAGGACTTATTACAAAACCCCCCCCCCCCCCCCCCCCCCCCCCCCCCCCCCCCAAAAAAAAAAAAAAAAAAAAAAAAAAAAAAAAAAAAAAAAAAAAAAAAAAAAAAAAAAAAAAAAAAAAAAAAAAAAAAAAAAAAAAAAAAAAAAAAAAAAAAAAAAAATTTTTCTAAACTTTAAATTTTAACTTGGGAAAACTAGGTTAGGACTTATTACTAACATTAGGATTTTATAAAAAAACCCCCCCTTTTAAAATTAAACTTAGTTTTCATAACATTTTTTTAAATTACAAAACCCAAAACTTGGGACTTATTTAAAAAAGCTTTTTTTTTCCCCAAAAACTTAAATAAACTTAAATAGGAAAAAACTTAGGCATACAAACCTTAATTGGGAAAACAAAAATTTTAGAATTAGGATTATTACATAACTTTTTAGAACTGGGGCCCAAAAAAAAAAATTACGGACTTAAAAAATTTTAAAAAATTTAGGAAAACTTAAAAAAAAAATCTTAAAAAACACTTAAACTAAGGATTAAACTTAGGAAAAATTAAAAGGACTTAACATTAAATAAAAATTACTTATTACAAACATTAGAATAAGGGGATTTAAAAAACTTAATTAGGATTTAAAAAAAAAAATTAGATTTAACATACCATTGGGTTTGGATTAAATTTAAAAAAATTTTTAAATAACAAAATTGGATTATTAAAAAAAAGATTAACTAAAATTTAAACTTAAAAAAAAAAGGCTTAACTAAATTAAACTTGGAAAAACATAACATTTAAATTTAAGGATTTAAAGTTAAAAACCCTTGGACTTAATTTAAAAAACCCTTAGGACTTAGGTTTTACAAAATTAAAACTTAATTAAACCGGGCCCGGACAAAAAAACTAAAATTTGGGATTAAATAACAAACTTAGGACTTATTACATAACAAAAATTAGGACTTAACTAAAAAACTAACTTTTTACAAACAAACTTAGGACTTAACATAACACTTAAACAGGACTTAAAAAACAAAAATTAGGACTTAAATAACAAATTGGGAAAAAAAACCTTAATTGGGAAATTTTAAAAAAATTAAAACTTATAAAATTAACAAAAATGGGACTTAGGTTTTTAAAAAAAACCTTGGTTTAAAAAAACACTTAACTTAGGACTTAAAAACATTAAATTTTTTAAAAAAAAATTGGACTTAACTAACAAAAACTTAGGACTAACTTTTCCCCCCTTAAATTTTAAACTTTTAAAAAATTTTAAATAGGACAAATTAACATAACTTAACTTAACTATTACATTAAAAAAAATTAAAAATTTAGGGAATTAGGACTTATTAAAACACTTAGGATTAGGATTTAACATAACATTTAAAAATTTTTTAAAGGCCCTTATTACAAACACTTGGGGACTTAACATAAAAAAATTTTAATTTAACAAACTTGAAAAAACTTAAAATAAATTAAATAAATTTAAAATTTTGGACAAAACAAACAAACAAAACCATTAATTGGGACAAAAAACCCAAAAAAAAAGGCTAAACAAACATTTATAGGACTTATTAATAAACTAGGACTTAGGACTTAAAACCTTGACTTAAACTTAACTAAAAAATTTTAACATAACCAAATTGGGCTTTAAAAACCCAAAAAATTTTATTAAAAACCTTAGACTTAATTAAAACAAACACTTAGGACTTTTTACTAAAAACAAATTGGACTTAACTAACATTTAAAAATTAAGTTAACAAACTTGGCTTTTTTAACATAAACTTAGAACTTGGGACTTAAATTTAAAAAATTAGGATTATTACAAAAAATTAGATTTGGGGTTAACAAAAAATTAGGTTTTTTAAAAAAATTAAAACTTATTAAAAAACAAGGCGGATTTTTAAACTTTAAATTAAATTTTAAAAAAAACCATAAAAAAGGACTAAACTTAAAAAAATTAGACTTAATTAACAAAATTAATTAAATTTTAAAACATTTAAATGGGATTTTAAACTTAGGACAAAAAAAACTTAAAAATTAAAAGGGGAAAATTTAAAAAAATTTTTTTAAAAAAAAAAAAAAACTTGGATTCTTACATAAACCTTAGGATTTTATTACATAAACTTAGACTTGGACTTATTACATAAATTTAAAAAAATTAACTTTTTACTTTAACTTAGGACTTATTACAAACACTTAAATTTTTATTACATAACATTTAGAAAATTTTAAAAACCCCTTGACTTTTAAACTTAAAAACATAAAAAAATTTGGTTTTAAAAATTAAATTTAAGGACTAAGACTAAAAAAAATTAGATTAGGACATAAAAAACTTTGGTTGGACTTAACATACCTTAGGCTTAACTTAATTTTTTAAAAAAAAAAAAATTTAAAACTTAAATTTTTTAAAAAAATTGGACTTATTACATAACAAATTTGGGGGACATTACATAACTTTTTAAAATGGACTTTTTACATAACACTTAAAATTAACTTTTACTAACACATGAATAAAGGTTTAAAGACTTAACATAACACTTGGACTTGAAAATCAAAAATTAAATTAAAACCCTTTTATTAAAAAAAAAATTAAAAAAAAAAGGGGTTTAGGAATTTTAAAAAAAATTTTAAAAACTTATTACAAAAAAAAAAATTTAAAAATTAAAAAAAAATTTTAAAAATTTAAAAACTTAAAAAAAAATTTTAAAAAATTTAAAAAATTAAAATTGGGAAATAATTAAAAAAAACCCTTTATTCATAACACTTAGATTAAATTTTAAATAACATAAAAAAAGGATTTGACTTAAAAAACACTTGGGATTTGACTTATTACATAAAAAAAAAAAAAGGACAAAACTTAGGACTTGGGATTAAACAAACCCCTTGGGAAAAATTTAAAAATTAACTTTTAAATTTTAAAAGGACTTATTCCTTTTAAAAAATTTGGGACTTTTTAACAAAAAAAACTTGGGCAAAATTTTCCCAAATTTTTTAAAAAAATAGGACTAAAACTTAACTTTAACTTGGGACTTAACATAACATTTAGAAAAAAATTTGGGGTTAAAATAAAAAATTAGAAAATTAAAAAATTAAAAAAGGGG
>JARQOC010002581.1:0-23655 GCA_033576535.1 Allobates femoralis | reverse complement strand
GATAGATAGATAGATAGATAGATAGATAGATAGATAGATAATGTGGCACCCCCTCTGATCGGGACGCCATGGAGGGGTACTGCAGCCAAATAAGAGTGTGTGGTATTCCTGTGACAAAGGGAACTGGGATGGTAAACAAGGGACCCTCACAACACCCATTCATGCACACCCTAGAGTAGAGGACCTTGGGTGAACCCGCTGCAGGGAAGACTCAGTCCCGTGGGAGGAGTCAGGTGGGTAGAAAAAGTGTATGGGTGGGATGGCAGTGAGCTAGTAATGGAGAGAGACGAGTGGAGCACGACGCAGGGGAAGTTTGTCGTGACTGAAAGAGATCATAGGGGCATCAGGAGTTACGGGGCGCCCGAATCTGGACCCGGTACTATTGTGGCACCCCATGGGTTAATGTGCCACAATAACATCACATGGGTTCTCTCCCCACTACACACTGACAAACACTAGCACCTCTGGGCCAGGAGGGGGAGCACAACCTGCTTCCTTATATACTCTTGCCCATGAGGAAGTAGCTCAGACCGTGCAGCACGGTGTAGTGCTGTGAAGAGCACGAGCTAGTGCAGAACTTAGTGCAGACCTAGTGAGGGTCAGAGGAACAGGAGAACTACAGACTGAGGAACACGTCTGGGAGCTGGAGTGATACCTTCACTCGCCCCAGAAGAACGCACAGAACGGACACCGGATCCGCTACTGTGTCTGGCACCCACAGCACAGTGAATCCAGGAACAGTGGGATTTCTAGATGCCCCTAGTACCAGTGCAAAGCAACACGGAGGGGTCAGCACAGCACAGAGGACTCAAGTTACCTAGCCAAGTGGTACCAGCAGAACACAGAGAGAGAGAGAGACGTGAGAAGTCCCAGCAGCTCAGCTAATAGCAGCGGCCAGGACACACACACAGTGCAGCACAAGGAAGCTGATGACCCCGGACAGGGTGGGAAGAGAGCTCAGCCCCATTACAGACTCAGTGGACTATAATCTGCAATAACATTAGCATTAAAGCTTTGGAAAACAGCAAAACTGTGAGTCTGTGTATTGATTGCGACCTTTGCCTTACATTCAGCACAGAGAGCTTCCCCTGCTACCAGCCTGTCAGCTCTGCAGCCTCGGCAAAGAAGGAGAATTGCACCAGTGTCTACCAAACGTGAGTGTGTGTCCTTTAACCTCGTCTCCACCATCTATACCCCTTATAGACTATACCATCACTGCCCCGGGGAATACAGTTCTACCCACGGGAACTATACCATCTATGCTGCCACTACATCATCCCCGGAGGTTCTGCAGCAGCGGCGGCCCCCTTACTGGCCGCATATAGTGGGTGGCGTCACGACTGACATTTCCCCTGTAAATAATCCCCTTTTTATTGCCGAGCCCGGGACATGGTCCGGACCAAGCCACCCGTGACTTCCCTGGCACCATCCGGTCCGGTACCGAGTACCCCCGTCCCGAGGAGCCCGACAACCTGGCGTCACGAACAGGATCTACCCGGTCCAAAAGAATTGGACCCCGTGCGCCATCTGAACTGTATGTTTGAAAAACTGCCATTTTGGAGCGCGCAGCGCGCGGGAAAGAAAGGGGGCGGTATCTTGCATTGGCGCGAACCCAGCCTCCTTCCTTGGTGCTGACGACATCCAGCGGGGAAGAAGATCCCTGTTGCACCCCGGAACCTCCCATAGACATCCGGACGGAAGCGGAAAACGGAGGGTGGATATTAACTAAGGGGGCCCAAGATGTCGCAGGCCGATGCACAAGACGGCAACGGAGCAGCCGGTGGAGCTGCAGCGCCGGACCCAGTGATAGTACCCGGCGGTGCAGCGGCGCAAGGAACAGCATCCATAATGCCATTCCTGATGCCGTATACTCCAGGGGCAATGTGGCTGCCCCAATACTCCGGTGAGCCTAATAACTGACTTTATGCAAAAGATTAAAGAGTATTATGTGATGTATCCCCTCACTGAAGCCCAGCGTGTAGGAATGATAATGGGACAGTTAACGGGCAATGCACGGCGTGAGGTTGCGTCCTGGCTGGACACGGATAAGGACACTGTAGAGCATCTAGTAGCCAGACTGAAAGCAACGTTTGAATCTGCTGTTGATACCCGGGCTAAGATGAGGTTCTTTGCATGCCACCAGAAGCCTAAACAGAGTGCTAGAGACTTTGCCTTGAACCTGCAGGAAGCACTCAAAGCCCTTAAGCTGGCAGAACCTGCTTTAGCCCCGGGAGCTGATAAAATGCTACTTGATCAATTCATAGAGGGCCTCCATTCCCCTTCCCACCGAGGACAGTTAAGCATGATACTGCTGCAGAACCCTGACATGACATTCACTGAGCTGAAGGATAGAGCTATCCGTCTGCAGCAGCTGGAAGAGCCACGGGAATTAACATCTGTACCTGACACTGCAGCAGCACCTCAGTAGCCGGCAGCGCCAGCGACATCTGCTATGTCAGCGACTGCTGCTGAAGCCGGGGAATATATCTCAAATGCAGCCCTCAACCAAAAGCTAGATGCCCTGACAGACACCGTGATCTCCATGGCCAAGGTCATCAAGGAACTGCGAGAGTCAAAACCTGCACCCAAGATCGAGCTGGCGACCAGCAGAGAGGATGTTCCGTGGATGAGGCCCAGAAGATACCCAGCAGCAAGAGGACGACCCAGCGATCGCTACCAACCAGATGGACAGCCCATTTGCCGCCATTGCCAGAAATCAGGCCATCTTGCTCGTGAGTGTCCTTTAACACTAGAACTACTGCACTCATGACACCTACATAGAAATACATAGTGCGAAGTAGTCAAAATGACTACCTCAGTAGTTCTAGTGTTAAACGACCATTCCCTGGGCAGGCAGGCCGCTCCCCAGGAATGAACGCTCAAGGCCCCTCAGCCTGGTATGACAAATTTGTGGGAGGAAAGCCGGTGATCCCTATTGTGTTGGATGGCATCCCCTTTAGTGCCTTTCTGGATACCGGATCCCAAATAACATCCATCCCACATGTTCTATATAAAAGGTACTGGGCTGATTCAGACATTACTAGTGCGCCAGATGACTTCAATTTTGATGTATGGGCTAGTAATGGACAGGTAATACCAAAGGTTGGATTTAGAGAGATGAATATTCAGGTTGGGAAGGCAGAATTGCAGAACCAGGGTATTATAATCATAGATGTTAACCGGCGAGAACGTGAACCCGTGATGCTGATAGGAATGAATGTAATTGAGAAATGTTTTTCCGAAGTGTTAAGTGTTTTGCAGCAAATCGCCGAGACTGCCGGAACTGGACAACAGAGGCTTCTGCACAAAGAGATCAAAGCCCTGATATTGAAGCAACAGGTAGAAATCTCCGGAGGTGAGATCGGCAGTGTACGAGTAAGTGATCCAATACCCATTGTAATTCCTCCCAAAACTGAAATGTTGGTATGGTGTAGAGCCGCAATAGGCATTAAAGGGCAAGACTATCAGGCCCTGGTAGAACCCGTGTACTCAGACAGCAGACCGACCATACTCACTGCTAGAGGAGTAGTTGACGTACACAGGGGAAGAGTGCCATTACGCCTATTAATCTGCGGAGATGATGAGATCATGTTACCAAAGTATGCTACCATGGCTAAGTTATACACGGTTGATAACAACAACATCACAGCCGTCGAGCCCTTGGACCCGTCAAGTCAGGCGGATGACAATGGCTCAGGAGAGAAGCTGGAGGATTGGTGTCAAAAGTTGCATGTAGGTACCAGTTCTACACCACCCCGTCACAAGCATGGAGTATACCGGGTAGTGAAGGAATATGAACAAATATTTAGTAAACACCCGTTAGACGTTGGGCAGATTAAAGGTGTAGAGCACACTATACCCACAGGTAACCATAAACCTATAAAAGAGAGGTATAGACCATTACCACCAGCTCACTACCAAACCACCAAAGACATGCTCAGAGAAATGAAATCTGCAGGGGTAATAAGAGACAGTTGTAGCCCCTGGGCAGCACCTCTAGTGTTAGTTAAAAAGAAGGACGGGACCATGACAATGTGCGTAGACTACCGGCAGATTAATCGCATCACACATAAGGACGCATACCCATTACCTAGGATTGAGGAGTCATTAGCTGCATTAAAATCTGTTAACTACTTTTCCACCCTTGATCTGACTAGTGGGTACTGGCAGGTTCCTGTGGCCGAGGCCGACAAGGAGAAGACAATGTTTACCACGCCGATGGGCCTCTGTGAGTTCAATTGTATGCCGTTCGGACTCTGCAACGCACCCGGGACCTTTCAACGCCTGATGGAGAGCTGCCTAGGACACAAGAACTTTGAAACTGTCCTCCTGTACCTAGATGACGTCATAGTCTACTCGAAGACGTATGAGCAACATCTACAAGATCTGGCAGAAGTGTTCGAAGCTTTATCGAAATATGGCATGAAGATCAAGCCATCCAAGTGTCACCTTCTAAAACCAAAGGTACAGTACCTGGGACACATCGTGAGTTCAGAGGGAGTAGCACCGGATCCTGATAAAGTCACCGTGATAAGGGATTGGCCAAGATCTACGAACGTGAAAGAAGAGATGCAATTCCTGGGCCTGGTAGGCTATTATAAAAGATTTATCAGAGGATTCACAAAGCTAGCAGCTCCCCTGCAAGGCATCCTGGTAGGACAGTCAAGAAAGTCATCCCGTAATCCTCCGTTCCAGTGGAGTGAAGAGAAGGAAGATTCCTTCAACAAGCTGAAAAGTGCACTGACGGGAGAAGAGATTCTGGCATACCCTGATTACCATCAACCGTTCATTCTTTACACGGATGCCAGCAACGTGGGACTGGGAGCAGTATTGTCACAGAAGCAAGGAGGCAAAGAGAGAGTTATTGCCTTTGCAAGCAGGAAGCTCCGGCCTACAGAAAGAAATCCCAAGAACTACAGCTCCTTCAAGTTAGAACTACTGGCAGTAGTTTGGGCTGTAACGGAACGCTTTAAACATTACTTGGCAGGTGCAGAATTCACCATCTACACGGATAACAACCCGTTGACTCACCTGGATACAGCAAAATTAGGAGCTCTGGAGCAGCGATGGATAACCCGGCTATCAAATTACAACTTTGTCATCAAATATCGGGCAGGCCGCAAGAATGGGAACGCAGATGCCTTATCCCGGATGCCACACCTGAGAGACGTGGAAGAGGAACCAGAAGAGTTGGAAGAGATTGAACTACCAGCCTTTCATCGTTCAAAGGTAGAAGATTATCAACCCGGCATCTATCAAAGAGAGCAGGAAGTAAACCTCAACCCGTTAAGACACCACGGATGGGCTGATACTCCAGATACTGATCCAGCTGTGAAGCTAGTGAAAGAACTGCTTACGCGACAAGGTGCATACCCAGATCAGAATGCCCCAGCTGAGACTATACAGCTCTGGAAGGAGAGAGGCAAGTTGTTCCTGAATCAAGGGAAGCTCTGCAGAAGGTTCACCAATCCCAAGACACATGAACTGGTCTGGCAGATAATCGTGCCCAAGCAAGACATTCAAATGGTCTTAAGAGCGTACCATGACAGTGCAGGTCATTTCGGATGGAAGAAGTTAGAAGCAATCCTGAGAGAAAGATTTTATTGGGTTGGCATGAGAAGATCAATTGAACGCTGATGTAGAGCATGTGACGCATGCAACCTCAGAAGGAAAGATCCATAGAAAGCTCCACTCCAGCCCATAGTAACCAAGCAGCCACTTGAGCTAGTCGCGTTAGACCACGTCAAGTTGTCACCAAGCCGGTCAGGCTATGTCTATGCCTTAACCATCGTGGACCATTACTCACGCTTCTTAGTGGTGGTACCCGTCAAGGATCTGACAGCAAAGACAGCAGCAAAAGCATTCCAGACGCATTTCTTTAGACCGCATGGTTACCCAGAACAAGTCCTTGCAGACCAAGGTCCAGCTTTTGAATCAGAATTATTCAAGGAATTCTGCAACATGTACGGTTGTAAGAAAATCCACACAGCAACGTATCATCCCCAAACAAATGGTTTATGCGAGAAGATGAATCATATCGTAATTGAACTGTTAAAGACTTTGCCAGAATCAGAAAGAAACCAGTGGCCAGATAAATTACCTGATTTGGTAGACTTATACAACCATGTCCCCGTGAGTTCTACAAACTGCACTCCAGCATACCTTATGCGCACAAGACCCGGTAAGCTACCAATTGATTTGGAAATGGGAATTGAAAAACCAGATACAGAAGTAGAAGAAACAGATTGGGATACCAAACGTCAGAAACAGTATCAACAAGTGCAAGAATGTGTAGAGAGAAACCTACAACAAGCAAGAGCAAGACAAGAGAAGACCTTTAACAAACATGCTCAAGCAATGCCATTAAAAGAAGGTGATCAAGTTCTCAAGAGAAAGAGACGCTCAAACAAACTGGATAATCAGTGGGAAACCGTCCCATACACAGTCTTACCATCTCACCTAGACAATGTTAAAACTAGGGATGAGCGAGTCTACTCGCTAGGACTCGTTACTCGGCGATTCTTAAGGGACTCGCTGGACTCGGTAATCGGCGAGTCTTTTAGCGAATACTCGCTCAGTAACGAGTCCAATGCAAGTAAATGGCAATCCTAGTTTTGTCAGAGTTTACTTTCTCTCACTCGCTAGACTCGCTAGACTCGCTATATCACATCGCTATATAGCTTGAATCTCCCCAAACAGCAGCGAGTCTGAGCGAGTCTACAAGTCCGATTCCTAGCGAGTCTGCAACTCCGAGTCCTGTATTCTCTATTCGGGACTCGCGAATACAGAATCTTTTATGTTACTAGTCAGCATTGCGTGTTAGGTCAGAAAACTTGTGAAGAAGGACAAGCATGTTAGCCAATCATAGTCAGTAATGCCATAGCATTGTTGGTTGTGGCAGGACTATGATTGGCTGCTGTCCATCGTGATGCCTATGTCATGTATGACAGGCAAGGCAGTATATAAGGCTTGCCCCCGCCATTTTGGGCACATTCCTGAGAAGAGCTGACCTAGTGCAGGGAGACTTGGAGCAGATCTAGGGACAGTTAGGCAGTGTAGGAGTCAAGATTCCTCACATATAACCCAAAAGTTCTTTTCAGAACTACCAGGACGGAGGATTGCTGTACAGGACTGAAGGAAGGAGATAGGAGCAGCCTTACAGTGGATACAGCACCATCCTCAGAGCTTAGTTCACCAGCTTTCCGCAGAGCTGCAATCCTAAGCTTTT
Source organism: Allobates femoralis (assembly GCA_033576535.1). Taxonomy (NCBI): domain Eukaryota; kingdom Metazoa; phylum Chordata; class Amphibia; order Anura; family Aromobatidae; genus Allobates; species Allobates femoralis. Next base: position 16,427 of record JARQOC010002581.1, on the reverse strand, counting down.
TCTTATTTTGGACTAGTCTACCAGATAATTTGGTGCCATTTTTCACAAAAAATTTCCTGTGCAGTGCGTTGCTGTAAGTTCCTGCTAGCTGCCGGTACTTGTACATTGCACGCAGCGCCCCTGCACCAATAGTGCCTGTTCTGCTACTAAACAATTTTTTCCTGTGCCAGTGCGTTGCTGTACAGGTGTCCTGCCTGCAGCTCGCACGGTACTTGTAACATTGCACGACAGCCAGCACCGCAGCCTAATAGTGCCTGATTCTGCGTACTAAACAATTTTTTTCTGTGCCAGTGCGTTGCTGTAGGTGTCCTGCCTGCAGCTCGACGGTACTTGTAACATTGCACGCAGCCAGCACCGCAGCCTAATAGTGCCTGGTTCTGCGTACTAAACAATTTTTTTCCTGTGCCAGTGCGTTGCTGTAAGGTGTCCTGCCTGCAGCTCGCACGGTACTTGTAACATTGCACGCAGCCATCACCGCAGCCTAATAGTGCCTGGTTCTGCGTACTAAACAATTTTTTTCCTGTGCCAGTGCGTTGCTGTAGGTGTCCTGCCTGCAGCTCGCACGGTACTTGTAACATTGCACGCAGCCAGCACCGCAGCCTAATAGTGCCTGGTTCTGCGTACTAAACAATTTTTTTCCTGTGCCAGTGCGTTGCTGTAAGGTGTCCTGCCTGCAGCTCGCACGGTACTTGTAACATTGCACGCAGCCAGCACCGCAGCCTAATAGTGCCTGGTTCTGCGTACTAAACAATTTTTTTCCTGTGCCAGTGCGTTGCTGTAAGGTGTCCTGCCTGCAGCTCGCACGGTACTTGTAACATTGCACGCAGCCAGCACCGCAGCCTAATAGTGCCTGGTTCTGCGTACTAAACAATTTTTTTCCTGTGCCAGTGCGTTGCTGTACGGTGTCCTGCCTGCAGCTCGCACGGTACTTGTAACATTGCACGCAGCCAGCACCGCAGCCTAATAGTGCCTGGTTCTGCGTACTAAACAATTTTTTTCCTGTGCCAGTGCGTTGCTGTAAGGTGTCCTGCCTGCAGCTCGCACGGTACTTGTAACATTGCACGCAGCCAGCACCGCAGCCTAATAGTGCCTGGTTCTGCGTACTAAACAATTTTTTTCCTGTGCCAGTGCGTTGCTGTAAGGTGTCCTGCCTGCAGCTCGCACGGTACTTGTAACATTGCACGCAGCCAGCACCGCAGCCTAATAGTGCCTGGTTCTGCGTACTAAACAATTTTTTTCCTGTGCCAGTGCGTTGCTGTAAGGTGTCCTGCCTGCAGCTCGCACGGTACTTGTAACATTGCACGCAGCCAGCACCGCAGCCTAATAGTGCCTGGTTCTGCGTACTAAACAATTTTTTTCCTGTGCCAGTGCGTTGCTGTAAGGTGTCCTGCCTGCAGCTCGCACGGTACTTGTAACATTGCACGCAGCCAGCAACCGCAGCCTAATAGTGCCTGGTTCTGCGTACTAAACAATTTTTTTCCTGTGCCAGTGCGTTGCTGTAAGGTGTCCTGCCTGCAGCTCGCACGGTACTTGTAACATTGCACGCAGCCAGCACCGCAGCCTAATAGTGCCTGGTTCTGCGTACTAAACAATTTTTTTCCTGTGCCAGTGCGTTGCTGTAAGGTGTCCTGCCTGCAGCTCGCACGGTACTTGTAACATTGCACGCAGCCAGCACCGCAGCCTAATAGTGCCTGGTTCTGCGTACTAAACAATTTTTTTCCTGTGCCAGTGCGTTGCTGTAAGGTGTCCTGCCTGCAGCTCGCACGGTACTTGTAACATTGCACGCAGCCAGCACCGCAGCCTAATAGTGCCTGGTTCTGCGTACTAAACAATTTTTTCCTGTGCCAGTGCGTTGCTGTACGGTGTCCTGCCTGCAGCTCGCACGGTACTTGTAACATTGCACGCAGCCAGCACCGCAGCCTAATAGTGCCTGGTTCTGCGTACTAAACAATTTTTTTCCTGTGCCAGTGCGTTGCTGTAAGGTGTCCTGCCTGCAGCTCGCACGGTACTTGTAACATTGCACGCAGCCAGCACCGCAGCCTAATAGTGCCTGGTTCTGCGTACTAAACAATTTTTTCCTGTGCCAGTGCGTTGCTGTAAGGTGTCCTGCCTCAGCTCGCACGGTACTTGTAACATTGCACGCAGCCAGCACCGCAGCCTAATAGTGCCTGGTTCTGCGTACTAAACAATTTTTTTCCTGTGCCAGTGCGTTGCTGTACGGTGTCCTGCCTGCACCTCGCACGGTACCTTCCATCTGTCTTAAAATATCTTAGCCTCTAGTGTGTACCTTTCACGAAATAGTACCTGCTACTTGTTTTACACATTTAGAGCCACCAGAAATTCTAAAATGTCACCAAAAAAAACAAATCCCAAAAAAAGCGTTGCTAAGGGACAGGGACGAGGTACAGGCATTGGTAGTCGTGGCCAACAATGCACCGGTTCGGGCAGACAGATGAGGATTGATCGATCGTTCCTCCTGTCTAACTTTCCCCGTCAGGAAAGTAAAGAGTATTGAGGCGGAAGACGAAGAACATCTAACGTCTTGGCTGGCAGACAAGACCTCAACAACAGGTTCTTGCAGCACACAAGTTCCTTGAGCACTGTGTCTACTGTTGGTAGATACCATGCTGGGTCATCTAATCCACAACCTCTTCACAGTTCCTCAGACCAACAGCAGCCCCAAGAAATGTTGACACAGACATGGGTCACTCAGATGACTTATTTGGCACATATAATCCTTTACATGAATCCGGTTTGCCAGACTCAGTAGTAGATGAGATACTTGATGAAGAATTATCCAATCATGGACAAATTTTAGAGACACCCCGGCCACATGAACGTGACTTTCAGCAAAGTCTTAGACCGTCTCAGGAGTTGGAGGATGATGATGATGATGAGACATACTTGTCATCCGGGGAGCAAAATCAATCTTGTTATCGGGAAGATTTTGAAGAGGAAGGGGTTGATGATGAGACCACTGATCCCACGTGGAATGTTGCCATGCAGAGCCAGCAGAGCAGCACGGAGGAAGAAAGTGTGTATGTCCCACCAACAAAGGCACCAAGGCCTACTCCTCCCACCAGAACTAAAGAGTCACCACTGTTGCCCAAACTGTGTCCACTGTGGCGCAAAATTTGTCGACTGTTGGACAAAATGTCTCAAATGTGGGACTGAGTAATCCCTCTGGGAGTACAATCAAGCATAGAGGTCGGTCAGCCACTGTGTGGAATTTTTTTAAAGATGGGCCTTCTCAAGAAAATGTGGTCATCTGTACCATCTGCCATGCAAGGCTAAGCAGAGGCCACGGGAAAGGAAACATGAGCACCAGCAGTATGCGCAAGCACATGGCTGGTCAGCACCCTATTCAGTGGTCAAAAGTGCAGCCTTCCACAACAGTGTCATCAGACCCAAAGACTGCCACGGTAACTCAGATCCGTCCGTCACAATCAAGTGTTGCTGAAGCTGTTCCAGCTCATATGTACTCATCCCAAGCAGCGGTTGCAGAGAGACTGAACACTACTGCAGACAGTTCTCGGTCAGCAACATCCTTACAGTTGTCAGTGACACAGCTGTACGAAAGGAAGCAGAAATACCACTCTTCCCACCCATTAGCCAAAAAAATAAATGCCCAGATAGCTAAGTTGTTAGCAGTCGAGATGTTGCCGTTTAGGCTTGTGGGTACAGACTCTTTTCGTGAGCTTTTGGCTGTGGCAGTACCACGGTACTCGGTTCCAAGCCGCCACTACTTTTCACGTTGTGCCGTCCCCGCGTTACATGAGCATGTCATTAACAACCTCAAGCGTGCCCTCACCAACGCTGTAACCGGGAAAGTACACCTTACTACGGACACGTGGACAAGCAGTTCAGGACAGGGCCGGTACATCTCGCTCACCGCGCATTGGATCAACGTTGTGGAGAGTGTGCCAAACTCTGTTAGTGTTGCATCAAACATCCTACCCACGCCACGGATAGCTGGCACAAACTCATTCAGTGTCTCTGCATCATCCTATATGTCCAGTACAACATCTTCCGCTTCCTCGACCAATCCTCAATTGCCTCAACATCACGGCCAAGTTGGGGGTTTGCTGCAGCGCTTCAGCAAGACGCCAACAGGCTCTGCTGAAGCTGATCTGTTTAGGTCACACACCCACACTGCAGTAGAGCTGTTGAAAGGTCTGAAGCAACAGACAGATGAGTGGCTATCCCCACTCAACTCCAGACCGGTCTCGTGGTGAGCGACAATGGTCGTAACCTAGTGGCTGCACTAAAGCTCGGAAACCTTGTGCACGTGCCTTGCATGGCTCACGTGCTGAATCTAGTAGTGCAGAAAATTCCTGCGTACATACCCAGAGTTATCTGACCTACTGGAGAAGGTGCGTCGAGTTTGCGCACATTTTCGTCATTCGTCAACAGCGGTTGGAAAACTTTCATTGCTTCAAAAGCAATTGAATTTGCCCAACCACAGACTCATTTGTGACATGCCGACACGATGGAACTCTACATTCCATATGTTATCGAGGATCAATGAGCAGCAGAGGGCAATATCCGAATATCAGTTGCAACATGCCCGTCAGACCTGGCAGTCAGCCACGACATATTAGTACAATGGAGTGGGTGTGGATCGCTGACACACTGAGGTTCTTGATAATTTTGACTACTGCACAAAACTGGTGAGCGGTGATCAGTCCATCATCAGTGTCACTATCCCCATGCTGTGTCTGCTCAAAGAATCCCTCATTAATCAGAAAAATGAAGCATTGAGAGCCCAGCAGATGGCAATGGAGCAGATTTAAACAGCGCAGTACCTAGCCAGCAAAGCCAATTTGACCAGGCAACATTGGCTCCTGAAGAGGAACCGGAGCAAGACGAGGAAGAGGATTTATTTTTTGTTGGTGCCGATGTCAACCCAGATGGTACTCCAACCCCAGCTTTGTGTCTGTCCACCATGGGTGGGCTGGAGAGGAGGAGGCGGAGACAGACTTTGCGGATGCAATGGGTATTGAACATCGTTCTGAGGACACTGAAGACATGAGTCTATGCAGCTTGGGACACATGGCTGACTTCATGTGCACTTGTCTGCTAGAAGACCCAGAGTGATTAACATATTGCACAACGACCTCTACTGGTTGGCCACCTTTCTGGACCCACGTTATAAAGATAAATTCACCTGCTGCTGTTTCAGTCACCACGTGGCTTGACAATTGACTATTTCAAGAGGGTTCTTGTGGATAATATGCTTCTAATATCACCGTCAGACAACTCTCTGCCCATAGCTAGCAACTCTGTGCAACAGCAGCCATTGGTCGGGGCACAATCATCCACGCTGTCCAGAAGAGATGCTGGAAAGATGTCCGCAAAGTGGGCTATGTTCAATAAGCCATCGAACCTGCAGCGCCATGTTGCTCCGGTAACCATCTCTCGGAGACAGAAACTTACCAACATGGTACAAGAATACTTAAGTGACAGTACCTGCTTCCTTACTGATGCCGCAGTCCCGTTTAATTACTGGGTCTCCAAGCTTCAGACTTGGACAGAGCTCTCGTTGTATGCCTTGGAGGTGCTGGCATGCCCTGCGGCTAGTGTGACATCAGAGCGGGTTTTCAGTGCCGCTGGGGGTATCATAACTGATACCAGGACACGTCTTACCCAGAGAATGCAGACAGGCTTACTCTAATTAAGTTTAATAGGAACTGGATTTCACAAGACTTCTTGAGCCCTGAAGATGACAGTAGTCAGAGCTGAAGTGCCACGTTCAACATCAATATGATATAATAAATCATTGTATTATATTGTGCCTTTTTGGTACAAGCAGTATGTACAACACCAGTAACGATTTGCCTAACCATGTTCCTGCAACCTGGTAATGAGCGCATCATAAACCAACACTATACCTTTACTTCAGTTTCATTAACCATCAGAACACTTTTGACAATGAATCAACCTTTATTTTGTGTTAGCAAACATTCAAAAGCCCCTTGGGCTAATTTTTGAGCCACCCAGGCTAACAAGCTGAATCATGGCCTTAGGCCTGCATTTTTACCAAAATGCCAAACAGCCCCTTGGGCAAATTTTTGGAGCACCCAGCTAACAAGTTATCATGGCCGTAGGCCTGCATTTATACTCAAAATGCCAAACAGCCCCTTGGGCTAATTTTTGGAGCCACCCAGCCTAAAAGCTTATCATGGCCCTTAGGCCTGCATTTATACTCAAAATGCCAAACAGCCCCTTGGGCAAATTTTTGGAGACACCCAGGCTAAAAGTTATCATGGCCGGTAGGCCTGCATTTTACTCAAAATGCCAAACAGCCCCTTGGGCAAATTTTTGGAGCCACCCAGCCTAACAAGTTATCATGGCCGTTAGGCCTGCATTTATACTCAAAATGCCAAACAGCCCCTTGGGCTAATTTTTGGAGACACCCAGCCAAGAAGGTTATCATGGCCCTTAGGCCTGCATTTATACTCAAAATGCCAAACAGACCCTTGGGACAATTTTTGGAGACACCCAGCCTAAGAAGGTTATCATGGCCCTTAGGCCTGCATTTATACTCAAAATGCCAAACAGCCCCTTGGCAAATTTTTGGAGCCACCAAAGGCTAACAAGCTTATCATGGCCGGTAGGCCTGCATTTTTACTCAAAATGCCAAACAGCCCCTTGGGCAAATTTTTGGAGCCACCCAGGCTAACAAGCTATCATGGCCCTTAGGCCTGCATTTGTACTCAAAATGCCAAACAGCCCCTTGGGCAAATTTTTGGAGACCACCCAGCGAACAAGTTATCATGGCCTTAGGCCTGCATTTTACTCAAAATGCCAAAAGCCCCTTGGGCTAATTTTTGGAGACACCCAGCCTAAGAAGGTTATCATGGCCGGTAGGCCTCATTTTACTCAAAATGCCAAACAGCCCCTTGGGCAAATTTTTGGAGCCACCCAGGCTAAAAGCTTATCATGGCCTTAGGCCTGCATTTGTACTCAAAATGCCCAAACAGCCCCTTAGGCTAATTTTTGGAGACCACCCAGCTAAGCAAGGTATCATGGCCCTTAGGCCTGCATTTATACTAAAATGCCAAACAGCCCCTTGGGCAAATTTTTGGAGCCACCCAGCGAAGAAGGTTATCATGGCCCTTGGGCCTGCATTTATACTCAAAATGCCAAACAGCCCCTTGGGCAAATTTTTGGAGACACCCAGGCTAAAAGTTATCATGGCCTTAGGCCTGCATTTGTACTCAAAATGCCAAACAGCCCCTTGGGCTAAATTTTTGGAGACACCCAGCTAAGAAGGTTATCATGCCGTAGGCCTGCATTTATACTCAAATGCCAAACAGCCCCTTGGGCAAATTTTTGGAGCCACCCAGCTAAGAAGTTATCATGGCCCTTAGGCCTGCATTTTATACTCAAAATGCCAAACAGCCCCTTGGGCAAATTTTTGGAGCACCCAGCGTAAAAGCTTATCATGGGCCCTTAGGCCTGCATTTATACTCAAAATGCCAAACAGCCCCTTGGGCTAATTTTTGGAGCACCCAGCCTAAGAAGGCTTATCATGGCCCTTAGGCCTGCATTTATACTCAAAATGCCAAACAGCCCCTTGGGCAAATTTTTGGAGCCACTAGGCTAAAAGCTTATCATGGCCGGTAGGCCTGCATTTATTACTCAACATGCCAAACAGCCCCTTGGGCAAATTTTTGGAGACACCCAGCCTAACAAGCTGATCATGGCCCTTAGGCCTGCATTTATACCAAAATGCCAAACAGCCCCTTGGGCAAATTTTTGGAGACACCCAGCTAACGAAGTTATCATGGCCCTTAGGCCTGCATTTATACTCAAAATGCCAAACAGCCCCTTGGCTAATTTTTGGAGCACCCAGGCTAACAAGCTTATCATGGCCCTTAGGCCTGCATTTATACTCAAAATGCCAAACAGCCCCTTGGGCAAATTTTTGGAGCCACCAAAGGCTAACAAGCTTATCATGGCCGGTAGGCCTGCATTTATACTCCAAATGCCAAACAGCCCCTTGGCAAATTTTTGGAGCCACCCTAACAAGCTGAATCATGGCCTTAGGCCTGCATTTATACCCAAAATGCCAAACAGCCCCTTGGGCTAATTTTTGGAGACGACCCAGCCTAAGAAGGTTATCATGGCCCTTAGGCCTGCATTTTTACTCAAAATGCCAAACAGCCCCTTGGGCTAATTTTTGGAGACACCCAGCCTAAGAAGGTTATCATGGCCGGTAGGCTGCATTTATACTCAAAATGCCGAACAGCCCCTTGGGCTAATTTTTCCAGGCACCAAGCCTATGCCTGCATCGTGGGCATTGCATGTACTATGCTCCTAGTAAAAGCAATTCTATTGTATGGGCGCACCCTGCTTTCTGAAAAAAATGTATATGAAGCCCCTTGAGCTAATTTTTTTAGGCAACAAGCCTATGCTGCATCGTGGGTGTTGCTTGTACTATCATCCTGCTGGAGCCTGGTGAAGGGTCCCACTGTACGCTCTGTAGAAAACGCGTAAACGCGATGTGTAGCAGGTAGATGTCCCAGCCTCTCACATGTGTGTTCCTAGTCTTGTTGCCATAGCGAGGCATTAAGTAACCCCCCAAAAACAGGCACTGTTTATTTGTCAGCAACATTTGTATGTGGAGTCATGATTTTACACTTAGTAACCAAGGTGACTTCATGCGCCATGCGGGCCGTAAAGTACTTGCTAATGATGCTCTCTCTCCCCTGTCCCCCACGCCAAATGTCTCGGGGTAATCCTTGACTCCTCCCTCTCCTTCAAGCCCCACCTCGAGTTCCTAACCAAGTCCCTGTGACTCCAACTCAAAAATATTTCAAGAATTTGCTCGTTACTCAACCATGACACTGCTAAAACACTCATTAATGCCCTCATCATCTCCCGCCTTGACTACTGGAACCTCCTTCGCACAGGCCTCCCTGCCAACTCTCTTGCACCTCTCCAATCTATACTAAACTCTGCTGCCCGACTAATCCATCTGTCCTCACGCTACTCCCCTGTCTACCCCCTCTGCCAAGCCCTTCACTGGGTCCCGCCCCACAGAGAGCTCACTTTAAAACACTGACCATGACATTCAAAGCCTTACACAACCTATCCCCACCATACATCTCCGACATGATCTCCCGATACCATCCCTCACGCAACCTGCATTCATCCCAAGAACTTCTCCTACACTCCCCCCTCATCTCCTCTTCCCACAACCGCATACAGGATTTCTCCCGGGCATCCGCCATGCTCTGGAACTCGCTGCCCCACCTCATCAGTCACTCGCCTACCCTGGGAACCTTCAAGAAACACCTAAAGACTCACCTCTTCCGACAGGCCTACAACCTGCCATGACACCCCGCTACACGCCCCACGACTGACACCTTCCCCATCCTATTGTATCCCCACCAACCCCTCGTAGAATGTGAGCCCACGCGTACAGGGTCCTCTCCTCTTGTACCTGTATGACCTTATTGTCTATGTTTATTGTACTTGTCCTTGTCTACCTTATCCTCATGTAAAGCGCCATGGAACCTATCGGTGCTATTTAAATAAATAATAATTATAATAATGATGATGACTTTAAGCCCACCCACAAAACAACCTACACATCCATTCCATTAAAAAAGACAGACACAAAGCTGTTTTTTAAAACTGTGTATTAAAACAAAATGGCAGCACTGGTTGGACGTTGTGACCACATGCAAGGACACACCCCAAACCAATAACACCCGCTTTTAAACAAATTAAAAGAAAAAACAAAAATTGGAGCCCTACAGGTCCTGGTAGGTGGGCTGATAGGGTGGGGTAGGCTGTACCTGCCCACCATCACCCTGGTCCTGTAAGAGGTCAAGGGCCCCATGAATGGCCTCCGCCAACCCTTGAGGGTGGATCCTCTGGGCAGGTGTGGGGAAACATGGTAGGTCCCTGTTAGGTGGCCAGTGCTGAAAAGGAGGTACAGGCCTCTGGGGTGGCACATGGCTGTCCCGGGGTGTGGGCCTGTCTTGGAGGTTGGAGTGTGACAGTTGCCACCCCTCCAAATACTGGAAAACCTCACCTGGGTGGTTTGGGGGGCGACTGGCGTCAAGCACAATATGTAATGCTGACCTTGCCCGCAGTAGCCTGTCAAATGGAATTACATCCAGGAATGGTATAAGACTGTGGGCAAAGACAGCATTACTTTGTGCACGCTGTCGATGAGGTGACCCCGGGATCAGACCATGGCTGCTGATGTGAGGTGGGCATCCAGTTTCCTCCACTGCTGGATGTTGGTGGTGAGACAGTGGTTCTGGCCCCAACCTCCTCCTCTGCGGCCGGACATGCCCCAAGCTGGGGTTGGTGTGGTGGCGGCGGTGGTGGTGGTTTTGGTGCTGGTGGCGGCTGTGGTGGTGGTGTTGGTGCTGGTGGCGGCGGCGGTGGTGGTGGTGGTATTCCACCAGCTTGGCCTTGTTCCTCCACTTCAGGTGCTTCAGGGGCCTCCCTCGCCTGTTCAGGCAGCTGTGGTGGTGGAGGGTTAGCACGGCGCCTGTGGTAGTGAGCATCTCTGTGGATAAAGGCCAAAAAAGTTTGGTGAATGCATTGCATTTGGAAACAAAAACATAGGTCAAACATTAAGTTGCACGCTTTTTTGACTCTGTGTATCAGTGTATTCTGAATCAGATATTTTTTATTATTATTAAAGAATAACCAACTGTACATAACATAAAGGAATACGTCACTTTGTTTGCTAATTCCATAATAATACATAATTTTTCCCCCCCTTATTAACCCCCACCCCCCCATCCCATCTAATCTAGACGATCAATAACACCAATGGTTCACATGAAAAAAACGTCCCCCTGACTTCACTTTTAACTTGACATACTTAATTTACCAAACTTTTAGGTTATATCATCTATATAAACCAGGGAAGGGGTTCAAACGTATACAATATATATATATAATATAATATTTAATATAATACAATATATATAATAATGACTATTCAGCCACTATCTCCATCCACTTCTTTCTCAACCCTCGTCCATGGCTCCCATATCTGTGTATTCTGTGTTTTCATTGTTGACCTTAAGATTGAATTGCAGCCAATAAATTAGGACATTTTGGCTCATGCCTCAACCAATATTCTATGTGTGGGTAGTGTTGGTCCTCGATTTTTTGACATTACATTTGAAATTTAACCATTTGTCTGCCCAATTACACTGTGCCCTGCCTTAGGCAGGACAGCTATTTAGGCACTTGAAGACACATTAGTGGCCACAAGTATAGCATTTACTTTTTGTTGTAACTTTATGTGGACAAAGCTATAGCCTGACACTTTGAGGCAAACACATACTTCAGGGTTGTTTACCATCAGATGGACAGTAAAAGACGCAGTGTGGCGGCCTTGGTTTCAAAGCACATAACCCAGATCTATAGGGCAAGTGAGCAAGTAAATGGAGTCCTGCAGCATAGGTGACACATGAGCATTCGGCGTTAGTGGCCTACACTCCTAGTTGCTGCCATGTATGCTAATCAGGAATGTCTTGGTAAATAAAACCCACAAAACAGATGGCTTGGGTTTTGAAACGACTGTAATGGACATAGAGTATGGGGTTGTTTTTGATCAGCAGGTCACACATCGTTGGTGCCAAACAAGGTGGTATTCCCAGATGGACAGTTTTACAATTATTCCAACGGGGCCGAACACAAAGCCGGGAACAGCAAGGGCAAACTTCTTGTTCCCTAAAGGACCTTGGACATAAAAGCCTGTTGCACTGAAAATATGGCCCCTTTAAGTTTGATTTTATACAGCATTAATACACTATGTTTTTCGGAGGATTCTTAATGTGGCCATCAGTTAACAACAAAACAATTAAATTCACATGTGGGCCCTAATATCTACACCATCACCTTGCAGCCCCAAATATACCCATGGGCAAACTCACCCACACGTATTTGTAGTGATACAGAGTATGTCCTCAAATGTGTATGACTGTGTCAACAATCTGGGATGGTGTACAAACAGTTTAGTGCAAAAGGGGTATATCCTTACAACGTTATTTAGCCTAAAAAACACCCACAATTAAACGTGTAGGGATGTATGTGGCCCTTATGCAAGTGGAGGGAGGCCATTAGGAACACATACAAATGATGCTTACGACAGGCAAACCAGACAAGGCCACACACCTTAGAGGCCATTGCAGGGAAGAACATGGCTTTGTTCCACAAACATGCCAACAATAATAGCTAATTGTGAGGTCACGGAACATTGTGTCTGCCCACCCTGCTTATTTGTCCCAACGTCACAATGTGACTATAAATGTGTATGTCCTGGATCATTGCCAAAGGTAATAGAAATCTGTTGCACCATGGCAGAAACAAACCCCAGTGTGGGTATGTAAACCAGCACACTCATTATAGAGCTTCATACGTACACTGTGTGCCCTCGTGGACAGGGTCCTCTCCTCTTGTACCTGTACGACCTGATTGTCTTCATTTACTGTTTTTTGTAGTTAACCATTATCCTCATGTAAAGTGCCATGGAACCTAATGGCGCTATATAAATAAATAATAATAATAGTACACAACAGTGCTGCAGACACATACCTTGGCATACGGGCCACCGGTCCAAGGAAGGACAGCCGGTCGTAGTGCTTGTAGATCAGCCCTCGAGCTGCTCCCGGTTCCCTCTCTGCGATCTGGCGATGCTGTTTTTTATGTTGATCGCGGCAGTTCCTCCAACGTTTTTGAAGATGGTCAACTGTGAAATGATTTCAAACCGGGTTTAGACATGTGTTATATTTGAAACACCAAAAGTATGTGTACAAATCAACAATAACATTTTATTCATGTTGTGTGTGTAATGTGTATACAAGGCACAGTGACACGACAGTGTGGAACATCATCAACAGCATTACGGACATTGAGCTCACGTGGACACTATCACAAATGAGGCAGGACACATGTCGACGCATCGAGAAGGTAATAGTGCGGGCATTAGACTCTGCTCATTAGTGGTATTAATATGCACCCAACCCCCTGGCCGTAAGAGCCAGGAGCACCAGCCCTTAAACTAAGTGTACTGTTGTGACCCATCCAAATATAGGCAACTATGCGATGGCGCATGATAAACACATTGAGGGTCCTGTATACCCTGCTATGGGGGCCTGTATACCCACGAGGGCCCTGTATACCCACTGCTGGGGGCCCTGTATACCCACTGCTGGGGGCCCTGTATACCCACTGCTGGGGGCCCTGTATACCCACTGCTGGGGGCCCTGTATACCCACTGCTGGGGGGGCTGTAGACCCACTGAGGGCCCTGTATACAGGGACTGACTGACACCCTACAGTTTGGGTGCCAGCCCTCCCTCACCGGTCCGACACAGGTGAGGACGGGGGGTGGGGGGGGGTGATGACTGGCGGCCGCCTCACAGTCACCGCAGCTCCCGCAGTCTCCTAGGGCTCGCTCCCAGCCGCAGCCTCGCGCTCCTCACAGCCGCTCACTCCCGGCCGCAGCCGCGCGCTGATGACGTCATCGCGCGGCCAGGAGCTTGCAGTTCCGGCTGCTGCTTTGGGGTCATGCGGCTGCTTCATGCTCCTGCAGCCGCATGACCCGTGCGGGCGGCAGCCCTTTTCATGGTCCAGGCGGCCCAAAATAGGGGAAAATACGCCGACTGGGGGGCAATTGCCCAGGCACTGGGCCAGTCCGCCCCTGCCTGTATACCATAATATGGGGGCATGTATACCCATCTGGGGGCCTGTATACTCTGCAGGGGGAGCTGTATACTCTGCTGGGGGGCTGTCTACCAGTGATAGCCGCTGTATACCAGGATGGCGGTCAATATGTTTTCACAGTTTTTGGGGGCAAAAATAGGGGGTTCGGCTTATACACGGGTCGGCTTATACACGAGTATATATACAGTAAATCCAATATATAACGGGTGAACTCATTTAACTTACTCATATTGCTCTGTTCATCATGGCCACTCAGATGGAACGCAGGGAACATCACTTGGGCGATCTCTCTCCAGGCAGTAGTCCTCATGATGTTATCCCCATAGTCAGGGTCTGTTGGGAGCCATAGCAGTGGCCAAGCCTCCACCAGAGGAATCAAACGCAGCATGTTCACAGTGACACGGCCGGCCATGATTGCTCTGTGGAATGGATTGCTCTGTGTGTGCGTCTGTCAGAGCGACTCGTTTCCTCTTTGCTTAAAGCATGGTGTGTGCAGGAGAATCGCTTCCCCCTCGCATCATCGGCTCCAAATAAGAGAGAAACCTGCGAGTTTGGACTCGCACACTTTCAGAGACACGTCAGCGATTTGTAAATCGCATTATTCGCTATTACTCGGTTCCCTATTCATTAACATTGGACTCGCTAGACTCGCAACGAGTAGCGAGTCCTGGACTCGGACTCGTGCGGGTCTAGCGATTCCGAGTAATTTAGGACTCGTGATGAGCTAAAATTGTGTCCTGAAACCCTGAAGACACCTGAAGTCATAGAACCCGTACAAGTCCAACCTATCCAAAAAGAAGAAGACGTATTCCACACGGTACTAGCAGATTTTCCTAAAACATGGCCAAATTATCATGGAGCAGTTGTCATACCCATGATTGCATTCCTTTCAATGGTGGACCCAAAACCAGAACCTGTGTTACCAGAACCTGTGTTACCAGAACCAGTGTTACCTGAAGAAGACCCAAGACTTGAAGAACTGGAAGAACTGGAAGTAGAATCGGAAGAGGAAGAACAAATTCCTGGTCCCAGTGAACTTGCCAGTCCTGCAGTCAGACCTCCATCTGCCATAACACCAAACACCCCAAATAGGTACACGTCTACTCACACTATCAGATTAACTCCACCAACATTGCGCAGATCAGAGCGTAGTATCCAAGTTCAGTTACCATCTAGGTACAAAGAGTAAAATGCAGACTTAAATGTGTAATGTAAATATGTTGTTTGAATATAAATTGAATTCAGTGAACAATATAGATAGTTAATGCAACGTTAAAAAGCCCAGTACCTACAGAGACTATCCTGTATGAACTTTGAACTTTTCTTATTTACTTATGGACCATATATACCACGGACTGGTTATTGTAAGATCTCTGTGAATATGCTTATCAGCCCGGAGGCAATAGACTAAACCCCCGGAAAGACAGCTTTTTGACTTTTTGAACTTTTGGACTCTTTTTCAAACTTTAGTGATTTTTGTACTTTTCCCTTTAAGTCTATGTAAATATTAATTGTGTTTAATTGTTTGTTTCCTTGTTTTTCCACAGTCCCGGAGTACTGTATTTAACTAAGGGGGAATGTGGCACCCCATGGGTTAATGTGCCACAATAACATCACATGGGTTCTCTCCCCACTACTTACTGACAAACACTAGCACCTCTGGGCCAGGAGGGGGAGCACAACCTGCTTCCTTATATACTCTTGCCCATGAGGAAGTAGCTCAGACCGTGCAGCACGGTGTAGTGCTGTGAAGAGCACGAGCTAGTGCAGAACTTAGTGCAGACCTAGTGAGGGTCAGAGGAACAGGAGAACTACAGACTGAGGAACACGTCTGGGAGCTGGAGTGATACCTTCACTCGTCCCAGAAGAACGCACAGAACGGACACCGGATCCGCTACTGTGTCTGGCACCCACAGCACAGTGAATCCAGGAACAGTGGGATTTCTAGATGCCCCTAGTACCAGTGCAAAGCAACACGGAGGGGTCAGCACAGCACAGAGGACTCAAGTTGCCTAGCCAAGTGGTACCAGCAGAACACAGAGAGAGAGAGAGACATGAGAAGTCCTAGCAGCTCAGCTAATAGCAGCGGCCAGGACACACACACAGTGCAGCACAAGGAAGCTGACGACCCCGGACAGGGTGGGAAGAGAGCTCAGCCCCATTACAGACTCCGTGGACTATAATCTGCAATAACATCAGCAGTAAAGCTTTGGAAAACAGCAAAACTGTGAGTCTGTGTATTGATTGCGACCTTTGCCTTACATTCAGCACAGAGAGCTTCCCCTGCTACCAGCCTGTCAGCTCTGCAGCCTCAGGAAAGAAGGAGAATTGCACCAGTGTCTACCAAACGTGAGTGTGTGTCCTTTAACCCCGTCTCCACCATCTATACCCCTTATAGACTATACCATCACTGCCCCGGGGAATACAGTTCTACCCACGGGAACTATACCATCTATGCTGCCACTACATCATCCCCGGAGGTTCTGCAGCAGCGGCGGCCCCCTTACTGGCCGCATATAGTGGGTGGCGTCACGACTGACATTTCCCCTGTAAATAATCCCCTTTTTATTGCCGAGCCCGGGACATGGTCCGGACCAAGCCACCCGTGACTTCCTCGGCACCATCCGGTCCGGTACCGAGCACCCCCGTCCCGAGGGGCCTGACACTATCAACCAGGAGGCTCTGGTCCCGTACAGAGAACTCTGCAGGAAGCTGCGG
>JARQOC010002580.1:0-23681 GCA_033576535.1 Allobates femoralis | reverse complement strand
TTCTGTTCGGCTTTGTCTATTACATTGTCACAGAGGAAAATGCTCTTATATGCCACATCTAAACAAATTTATGCTTCCACTGATTTCTTTGGTTTAGCTGTGATTCGTTGTACTTTGTACAAACAAGGGCGTGCCCCCCCTTTGAGCTGGTCATTTTATAAATATAGCTTTCCATGGTCAGAAGTCTGAACTAGTTGGGGGCTGGTCTTACTCTGTCCCATCTACGTTGAGGTCGGTTGACACAGTGAGGGTTTAATATTGGAAGTTAGAAGTGTTAGGAAAATCAAGAGATAAAAGTTATAGTAAATGTATTTCCAAAAGATGTTCTGATGGCAGGGACAAAAGAATGTTTATAGATCACTACTTCTCAAACAATGGTTGGGATGTGAATGTGACCTTGGATTTGTACAGAACTTGTGTTAACACCTGTGGGTATGATAAGAAGGCATATTCATGGGAAGACAGTTCAAGATAGCATCTTTGCTAAATATTTTTTGAATGATAACATTCTGAGAAGTTAACTATGCAAATAGATTTTAACCGATATGAATTAGACAATATTTAAGTGACTCAGTTGTATTTTCAGGGAATAAAACGAAGTGCGATATATTATTTGTACAACAGCTTAACCTTGCCCTTGTATCCTTACTTCAAGAACAAAATATGTTTTGCTTCAGATGAATCTGTGCCTCAAGAAATAATTTCTATAACAAGACCGTCCCAACAGAAGTATACCTTTTTGTGGTGGGATGGCTTTAGTACCTCATGCTATTTTAATATACTATTACTACTTAATAACTTGCTGCAGGGTATATGCTCATTTTGCGTCTGACTTATCTACAGCCCCATGGAATCAGTGATGCTCTATAAATAATATTAATATCTTAGGTTTTGGACAGCATAGCGGCTGTCTGACAAGAGGGAGGAGGTACAGGGCACTCGGTGGGGAGTAGAGCTGGAAGACTTGCGAAGAGGTTCCACACACCCAAAGTATTTCAGCCTGGATTTCATTTACACTGGAGATCAAAATTAGAGAACAACGTATGATCACTTGATTTTTTTTTTAGACAAAATGTAATCTACCTTGATCAACATTTGAAGGTTTTTGTATAAGAGGTGCACCATGCCACTAGAATAGTGTTTTCCAAAATATCCAATAGTTTATCAACGTAAAACCTTTATTTTACACAAAACGTGATTATAATAATTAGAGAACAACATTGACTGTAGCTCAGAGAAAGATTAAAGCTAAATTTTGTGAAGGTTACAAGAGTCACCAATGAGTAGGAAGTGTACAGGCCTTTGCATTGAATGAATTAAGCACATCTTCGGCAAAATGACATCAGTAGTCGCTCACACTGCTCTGGTGTGATTTTGGCCACTCTTCTTCCAATCTATTCCATAGTTCTGTGACCATTGTGGTTTTCTTGGTGATAACTTTGTCATCAAGGATTTTCCAGAGGTTTTCTGTAGGGCTAAATCAGGATTCTGGGCTGGCCATTTCATTGTTTCAATACTTTCTGTTTCAAGGAACTTCTTTACCCGTTTTGGTGTGTGACAGGGCATTGTACTGCATAAAAATTGCTGGACGATTGAGTGCTTAACACAAGTAAGGTACTACGTGTTGTTGAAGAAGGTTCTGATGCACACTTGCATTCACTCTGCCATGTAGCTGTTTGTGAGGTCCAACCCTTGCAGCAGAAAATATTTCCCGAACCATGACATTTCCTCCACCACCTTTCACTGGCTTCTTTACAGACTTTGGATTCAATCTTTCCCCAGTTTGTTGACAAACATAATGTTTTCTATCAGGGCCAAATAAATTAAACTTAATTCATCACTAAAATAAACTTCTCCTCTGTCCACACAACATGTTCTCCACAAAAGGGGAGTCTAGCCTTTTGAATCTTTCTTCTAATGAGAGGTTTGGTCACTGCAGTGTGGGCTTTCAGTCCATATGCTCTTAAACATTGTGACACTGTATGACGAGACAGATCCTTACCCTGTTCAGTGCTGAACTGGCGAGCTATACGAGCTGCAGTATTGAAACGATTACCTGTGGAGATTCTCCACATTATCCTGTCCTCTCAAAGACAAGCAGCCTTCTTGGGGCACTTGAAAGAGTTTATGATGTTGTAAAGATGCAATATTCAAGAAATCACACATTTGGAACAACCAGCGTCTTGTTTTTGCTATGGCAGATAGGGCGAATCCTTTGGCCTTCATCTGGACAACCTGAGGGTTTCAGTCACTTTGGAACAGTGCACCATTTTTGAAAAGTGAGTAGAAACTGGAAAATTAGGCTGCCAGTTTAATAGGATTTGTCGGATAATTAAGGAGATTAGCACCAAAAGTCAGATTAACACCATATGTAAATTGTCACTTTAATAAGGAAGTGAAAAACTTTAATGCCACCTAATAAAGGTAGCAATCCTAAAAGTCATAACTGACTCTTTAACAAGCCTTTTAATATGATTTAGGATTTGTGCCAGGTCAGAACCCCAAACTGCATATCCTGCGTTTTAGGGCGATTGCCCCTCATCAGTGTAGTATGTGGGATTTCTTATCTGGCTGTATGAGAGACTAAGACGAGGTCTGGGGTAACAGCTATTCTCCTTCTGAAGAGTATTCTGCCAGCTGGCAGACTTAAAGTCGCAATACTCCCCTGGGAAATTGACAATGCAAATTGTCACTTCAGTGAGGAAGTGAAAAACTCTAATTGGTACCTAATAAAGGTAGCAATCCTCAAAGTCATAAATGACTCTTCAACAAGCCTTTAAATATGACTTTGGGCGCAAATGGGCGCAAATGGGGAATGGGGAAGATCCCATTTGCGCCCTCATCCTCCCCCCTCTCCCTCCTTTCCCTTGTTGGGACAGTGTCCCCTGAGTTATGTATACATGTGTATTCAACTCTGTGTGATAAGATTGTTAATAAAAATTATTAATGACAAAAATATGACTTTGGGGTTCTGATCTGGCAAAAATCCTAACTGCAGACACTGCATTTCGGGGTGATTTTCCCTCATCAGTGCAGTGTGTGGGAAATCTGATCTGGCTGTATGAGAGGCTAAGACGAAGTCTAGGGGAACACAAGGAGAATAGCTGTTTCCCCAGACCCTGTGTTAGCCTCTCAAACAGCCAGATCAGAATTCCCACACACAGCACATATGAGGGGAAATCACCCTGAAACGCAGCGTCTGCAGTCTGGGGTTCTGATCTGGCACAACATTTAAGTCATATTAAAAGTCTTATTAAAATGAGTCAATTATGACATTTAGGATTGCTACCTTTATTAGGTGGCATTAGAATTTTTCACTTTCTCACTGAAGTGACAATATGCATATGCAATTTCCCAAAGGAGCATTGCGGCTTTAAGTCTCCTCACTGCCGGCTGGCAAATTACTTTCCAAAAGGAGAACAGCTGTTCCCCCAGACCTCTTCTTAGCCTCTCGTACAGCTAGATAAGAATTCCCAAACACTGCACTGATGAGGAGTCATCACCCTGAAATGCAGTGTCTGCAGATTGGGTTCTAACCTGGACAAATCCTAAATCATATTAAAGCGAACCTGTCACCCCCCCTGGACATCAAAAGCTATAATAGCCACCTTCTGCAGCACTAAGGCTGCATTCAGGGAAGGTGGCTATAAACTTTTGATGCCCTTTATACTATTAAATATGAACTTATATAAAGCCTTACTCTTAAGAAGACCTAAGACCGGGAGGCGGGGTTTCGCCCTCCTCCGACCCGCCTCCTCTTGTCAGTCATGGTCCTCGCCTGCTGCTGCCTCCCCTCATGAACGCGCGCCTCCGTTCTCGTCTATGGCGCCGCGCATGCGCTTTGCGCCGGGTGTCTAGGAAGTCGTCGGGCTGCGCGCGCAGCCCGACGACTTCCTGGACACCCGGCGCAAAGCGCATGCGCGGCGCCATAGACGAGAACGGAGGCGCGCGTTCATGAGGGGAGGCAGCAGCAGGCGAGGACCATGACTGACAAGAGGAGGCGGGTCGGAGGAGGGCGAAACCCCGCCTCCCGGTCTTAGTTCTTCTTAAGAGTAAGGCTTTATATAAGTTCATATTTAATAGTATAAAGGGCATCAAAAGTTTATAGCCACCTTCCCTGAATGCAGCCTTAGTGCTGCAGAAGGTGGCTATTATAGCTTTTGATGTCCAGGGGGGTGACAGGTTCGCTTTAAAAGGCTTGTTAAAGAGTCAATTATGACCTTTAGGATTGCTATCTTTATTAGGTGGCATTAGAGTTTTTCACTTCCTCACTGAAGTGACAATTTTCATATGCAATTTCTCAGAGGAGCATTGTGGCTTTAAGTCTTCTCACTGCCGGCTGGCAGAATACGCTGCACAAGACTATCTGCTCCCCCAGATTAACACCAATTATTTGAAAGTATCTTAAAGTTTTCTCTAAGTTTAATCAGTATTCTTTTTTATTTATCTCATTTACATTTTTATTCTGTGATTTATAATATACCGTATTCTAATTTATGAATTCATCTTAAAATACCGCTACATTACATGTTCTGATATTTTCACATATGAAAACACAATGACTTAACATTAATGGGAACCTGTCACCCCCCTAGGGCATTTTATACTGTGCCCACCAGGTTACACATGATGGAAATGGGGTTCTAGTAACCCCTGTACAGTTGTGGCCAAAAGTATTGACACCCCTGCAATTCTGTCAGATAATACTCAGTTTCTTCCTGAAAATGATTGCAATCACAAATTCTTTAGTATTATTATCTTCATTTAATTTGTCTTAAATGAAAAAACACAAAAAGAATTGTCCTAAAGCCAAATTGGATATAATTCCACACCAAACATAAAAAAGGGGGTGGATAACAGTATTGGCACTTTTAGAAAAATCGTGTGATGCTTCTCTAATTTGTGTAATTAACAGCACCTGTAATTTACCTGTGGCACCTAACAGGTGTTGGCAATAACTAAATCACACTTGCAGCCAGTTGACATGGATTAAAGTTGACTCAACCTCTGTCCTGTGTCCTTGTGTCTACCACATTGAGCATGGAGAAAAGAAAGAAGACCAAAGAACTGTCTGTGGACTTGAGAAACCAAATTGTGAGGCCACAACTGTATGTGTCCAGAGTGACCCCACATACCTGTGATATAAAGTTACATTCTGTGCACAGGTGGGCTCCAATTGAGTCACAGAGGCAGCTATTTTGGTTATGGTGGGGAAACGTCTCGCCGCCCCTCCAGGCTGCTAATCCCACCCTGCTTCATTCAAATCTCCCGCCCCTCCACTGGCCGGAGCATGAGTGACAAAAGCACTCGCGCCATCGCAGTGGAGCAGGTGCCAGCGGGCCATAGAACACTGCTGAAATCTGCAAGACTTCACTAATCTCGTGAGATTTTGGCACTATGCACAGACACCCACAGGCGCGAGTGCCGCTGTCAGTGTCGAAGTCTCGCTAGACTTCCACACTATGCACCGGCACCTGCTCCACTGTGCAGACGCGGGTGCCGCTCCCAGTGCCAAAGTCTCGCGAGATTAGTGAAGTCTCGCGAGACTTCAGCATTGTTTTATGGCCCGCTGACACCCGCTCCACTGTGCTGGCATGAGTGCTCCTGTCACTCATGCGCCGGCCAGAGGAGAGGCGGGAGATTTGAATGATGCAGGAGATTTAAATGATGCAGGGTGGGATTAGCAGCCTGGAGGGGCGGTGAAACGTTTCCCCACCATGACCGAAATAGCTGCCCCCGTGACTCAATCGGAGCCCATCTGTGCACAGAATATAACTTCATATCACAGGTATGTGGGGTCACTCTGGGCACATACAGAGGTTGCTAGAACCCCATTTACATCATGTGTAACCTGGTCGGCACTGTATAAAATGCCCTGGGGGGGTGACAGGTTCCCTTTAAGGAAATTGTGTGTTGTTCTCTAATTTTAATTGCCAGTGTATATTCAAATGCAGATTTATCAATATAGTAGGATTATACTGTCGGGGTAGAGTTTTAAGGATTTATCTTTGATGAAGCTACATGTGCATATAAATAGATTAGGGGGCAAATTTGCTGCTGGCAGATCCTTTAAAGTAAGGATTTATGAGTCCAAGAATAGAAAAAAGTTCCTGAAATCATATATTCAATCTTCTCATGCAGCTAGAATGAAAGCTGCAGCTTGTACTAAGCATTATGAGATCACATGAGGGAGGAGGGACTTGAAGAGCTGTCAGACTAGGTGAGCAGAGACTGAGCAACTCATTTCTAAAGGGTTTTACAGCCATTTAGACATAATTATCAAAGTAAATACAACATATTCATCAAGATAAGATGATAAGGTTATTTAAAATGTATGAGCTCTCTACTGTGAAATCTGGTGACAGATTGGCTTTAAAATGACTCTTTCAGGTCATTTTTCAGTATAATACTATTAATACCCTTGAATAGTGCTGGGAAAGACCTTTCAGAATATGTAAAAATCATTACGGTACCCTTTGTAGTTCTCCTGCTATAAGCATCTTCACACCCAGCAGACAGTTTTTCTTCAGCAGTAAAAGTTGTTTATCGGACTAGTGATAAGTCACAGTATGTAATGTTTAATTTATTATTCACTCCTTCCCAAGCAGCTCTCCCCTCCCTACACCCTGTGCTCTGTGAATCAATACTGGTTTCATTTTCAGTTTCCCTACAAAAAGAGCAGAAAGCAGGATACAGAGCCCTTTGGTTTATGCTTGCAGATCAGAGCAGGCAGTGATTTCACTACATGAATATTCATTAAGTAAGTGATCACTCACTGTGATTGACAAATGGTATGAATCTCTTATTTTGCAGTTTAAAGAATATAGGAGGTGAACATAAATAAAATAAATACGTGAATAAAGAAAGCTCACAAGAGGAATTAGAAAATTATAGCAGTTAAAATATGGATTTTTGACCTGACAGATTCCCTTTAACACTTACAATGTTATTTGGTCCCAAAAATTGGTCCAAAAAATTGACTTTTGTAATTATGTTGAGAGGCAGTCTTTTAGTCCCTGCGTCTTATAAAGTTTAACAACCTCAAGCACAAAGCAGAGAAAGAAGCTTTTGTAAGGTCATCTGCAGCTGTGGCAAACCCACCACCATCCTTTTTTTTAAATCAGATATTTTTTATTATTAAATGAAGTTAAACATTACAAAAATCCACAAATATGCATCAAAGTTTACATACACCACCATCCTTTAAAGGGAACCTGTCAGCTGGTTTATGCCTCCCCAGCTATCATTGTCTGTAACTGCATCTTCATAATACTATTCTAATAATCCCTGTCAGAGCTCATAGTGTAATGTGAAAAAAAGCATTTATACACTTACATTTCTGTCTACACCTTGAAGGAAGGAGACTGACTGGCAGGATAATAGTTAACTCACTATTAACTTGCATGGCTAAAGAACCTGTGTGATGTAACGATCATGTGACCATGAGCTAGGAGGAGGGAGGAGCTAGGCAAGCAAACGTATGCCCTATGGGGACTTAGCTCCTCCTATTGTAGTCACATGGTTATGACATCACATTAGGTCTCCCAACATGTTCTAACAGAAGGCTGAAATGTTAACTATTAAGCTGCCAAACAGTCTCCGTCCTCCAAGCTGGAGACTGACTGCCCCATTACATAAGGAAATGTAAGTGTATAAAAGCTTTTCTTTCACCTTTCACATTACACTATAAGCTCAGACAGGGATGATTAGACTGGTATTATAAAGCTGCAGCTACAGATACTGATAACTGGAGGGGCATAAACCACCTGACAGGTTCCCTTTAATTGCATCATGGAAATACCAAAAAAGTGAAAGCGGAAGTGATTTCCCCAGTCTAAGCACTCACATACTGTGGTTAGCTAGCTCTGCTTAAGTTTCACTGTAACTGTCATGTCACAACCCTGTTGGGCTCCAGTAATATGCGATTAACGCAAAATTTTCCAGCTGGATTGGATTAAAATAATCCCATAATCTTTATATCGGACACACTATGTACATTCCAAACAATTATTATATAGCATCATCCTACACATTTGAGATAGAACTTTGCCCTTAATCATGAATAACCCAAAGCTATGTCTGAAACACATAGGGTAATGCTATAATTTTTTTTGTGTGGTACTCAGGGCATTTTTAATCTGATTAAATTAATATTATGCAATTATTTTAATCTGAATCTGATTTAGAATTCTATGCTTTTGAAGTTATTCACATACTAAATCAAGCAGGATGGTGTTTCTGTGCTTGAACTAGGGTGATCTGGTTATTTCTAATCATTCTTATACAGCACACCACTGCGGTCAGCAGCAAATGCGTGCCACAGTCATGTCATCACTATACCAGTGTAAGAAGAGCTCAAAGGGAACCAGTAAAGCATTGACACTGGAGTGCCTTGCAATTTAAGAGGCTAACATTGTCGTTACAGCTTTGAACATCCTAATAAAATAAAAGAACAGTTTACAAATGGTGCTGATGTAAAGCAGACGTGAGATAAATGTTATTTATTAACTATTTGAGTGGTGTTACTATTTGTATTAAAATGATAACCAAAAATGGAAAACTGCAGAAAAAAAATTTCTATCTTTATACATAAATGCAAAACATATCGACATTAATTTACCTTAATCATAAATGTCTCACAAAAAACAATCTCAAAATCACCGGAATCCGTTAAAGCATACAAGAGATTCAGCCACATACAGGGATTATGGTCAGATTTTTAAAGTTTAGCAGATAGAAAACAAGCGGTGTCGGAGGTTTTTAGCGCTCCAAACCTCCGACACCGCTTGTTTTCTATCTGCTAATCTCTTTCTCCCTTGTTGGGAGTGCGGTGTGTGAGCTGCTCTAAGATCCACAGTACCTGGCAGTACATCATAAAGACCCACCCTTGAATGATCAACTGATACACAGTGTGGAGCTGGGACGGAAGCCAGTGCAGCGAGTCTGCCTCTTCGGGTGGAGGAGTGAAGGAGCCCACCTCCATCTCCAGAGGAACTAAGGAGCCGACCACCAGGCCCGGAGTATCAGAGGAGGAGGGAATATTGGCCCCTGTCACTACAGTGACCCACATTAAGCCATCAGTCTGGTTGTGCGGGGTGTTGCACAACCAGTAAAGGTTAGTGCAAACATAGTAAAACCGTGTATTAAGTTCCTCCAGTTGTAGTGTGGCGCAATATCTGTTTTTTCTTTTCTTTTAATTAGATTTTAAAAGTTTGGCCCGATAGCTTAGGGGTTAAAACGCAATAAAAACACCAAGGCTGGTTTCACACCAGCATTTTTTCAAATCAGGCTCAGATCCAGTTTTTCAGCAAAAAAAACTGATCCTTTCAGGATCAGGTTTTTGCCTGTTCACTTTGGCCAGTTTCACATCACAGTTTTCTGAATACATGGCTGTCTGCTGTGATCCGGACAGCCCCGGATCAGATTTCGGCCCCATAGTATTCTTATATGTGCCATCCGGTTTCCATCTGTCAAGGAGGATCCCGGACAATTCGGATTTTTCTTCCAGACAAAAAAACGTTGCAAGCAAGATTTTTGTGTCCAGAGAAAAAAAAAATTGGATCCTCCTGGTGCTCCCTAATATGGGAGTCTATGGCGCCGGACCGCCCCGGTCCAGCAAAAACATTGGATCCGGGAACCAGCTGCTGAAGTTCAGAACCACCAGCTGTCCCCTGCAGAGATTTATGGCCCGCGGCTAGGTCCCCGCTAGCCGTGATCTTGAAATTATAGCAGCTGCGGCAGCGAACAGAGGCATCTGGCTGCATATTTGCCCTCCATTTCTGTTTGCAAATCGAATCCGAAGCTGTCCGATTCACATCAGACAGCCCCGGACCTGATCAGGTCGTGGTATGAACCCGGCCATTTAATGGTATCTGGTAGCAACCTGAAGCAACTGGATGCTACCTTATGCTACCAGATATCATTAAAAGTGAATGGCCCATGAACATGCATAACGCATAATTGGAGTCTGTTTACGGTTTAGACACTGCGAATCCTCACAGTGCCCAGTGTGGATGCTGGATGGATTAATTAGTCTGCAGTCACATAGAGAGACACATAGAGACTGCGGAGTTATCAGTTTAGATTGGACAACCCCTTTAAGGTGCAAGCTCCAAAGAACTTATTCCTGGGGTTAATGGAGAGCAAAGGCATCACTCCAATAATGAGCACAAATGAATTATGACTACGCAGGGGTAAATAAAGCGGATCATTCTCAGACAATACTTCTCCAACTGAATACTTTATCAGATTCATGTCATTACATGCTCAACGAAGGATTCTCGAAACAGAAATTATCATCCACTTCCACAAGTGAATCTACCTTATTGATATCTATTTTAAAGCATCACTAAATCAAGGGCGCCGTATAAGTAAATTAGTAGTAATTTATTTAAAAAAAAAAAAAAAGCTAAAGTTGTCATTTTGCAAATGGAAATCGTCAAAAGAACATTGCCCGATAGCTATGTCCAAAATGAAAACTGTGAAAAGGTCTGAGCCATGTAATTTGCTGCGTATGCCGCTGTGACTGTCTATCCCCCAATGACTAATTAAGTACGATGATAAAGCAAGAAGTCCTCCAAACAAAATTTGTAGCCAAACATAGAAGAAGCTTCAAACAAGTAATAAAAGCTCAACATATCAAAAATACATTTTTATTCCAGCTCAGTTCATGCCCTAGATTCTTTGAAGAGTGAAAATAGATATTTAAAGATTAATATTATTAATCGTCCAGTAATGCTGAAGGTAGCACAGAATATGTCCACTTCTGCAATCCAGACAATAATCACAGATTATGTGGAAATCATCGTAATCATC
This sequence comes from Allobates femoralis, assembly GCA_033576535.1. Lineage (NCBI taxonomy): Eukaryota > Metazoa > Chordata > Amphibia > Anura > Aromobatidae > Allobates > Allobates femoralis. The sequence continues at coordinate 12,866 of JARQOC010002580.1, read as the reverse complement.
AACAATTACTAATGTGATAATGTAAAGCAACACTTTACTAAGTAAAGTAAGACTAATACAAAGTAAGCAAGTATTTGGGTGCTGTGGTTGCAAATTTGCTAAGTAAAATTAGTAGGACATTTACTGCAAAACTTTTCAAATATGTAGAAGTTTAATGTTAAGAAAAACTAGCAATGTTCAGGTCTAAATAAAGCAGCTCAATTAAAGCAGGTCAATGACGGCCTATTAAAGGCATTTTACAGTTTTAGTTTACCCCTTTCGCACTAGAGCCTGTTGTGACCAGTGTCAATTTAGGTAGTGATAACTCTGGAACGCTTCAATGGATCCCAGTGATTCGAAGACTGTTATTTCATGGATTGTTGTCCTTCAGTTTGGTCAATGTTATTTGCGAATGTTTGCAATTTTTGACTTGAATTTTAATGCCCTTAAACCAGAGAGTTATATCACACAAAATAGTTAATAAGTAACATTTTCGACATGTCAACTTTGCAGCAGCATGATTTTTGAACATTTTCTTTGTGTTACGAAGCTAGAAGGGTTGAAAGTTTATCAGCAATTTCTCATTTTTACAACAAAATTTACAAAGCCAACTTTTTTGGGGCCCACATCACATTACAAGTGACTCTGAGGGTACTATGTGAAAGTAAATACACAAAAGGGACACCATTCCAAAAACTGCACCCCTCAGACTGCTCAGAACTAGGGATAAGCAAATATAATCGCAAGTATTCTGTACTCGGCGAGTAATGCGGTACTCGGAACATAGCGAGCATTTCACCATTCGCCTTGCAATATTCGGATCTCCTGCCCAGCATTAGTCAATCACAATAATGCCACAGCCTTCTTGGTTGTGGCATTACTATGATTGGCTGGCCACCCAGCGTCATACATGAGTCATAGCCTATGACTCATAGGCTCTATAGGGTCATTCCATGTCAAGTGAACCAATGATTATTACCTCTATATTTTTAATTCTTTTGAGATTTTGTTATTTGATAATAGCATGTCAGACAATGCAAAATGTAAAGAGAAAATTTTTTAAAAAAATTTATTTTTTTTAAAAATGATTTTCAAAGTTCGGAAAAAGTGCGAATTTCGCTGTTGCCTGCCTTTACGTTTCTCCTCATAACTAAGGCTAGGAATAAGATAGAGAGACAAAATAAACACCATTCTACTCAGAACTATACAGGCTTTCACAAGATATGTCACAAGAGAATCTTTGTTAATATTTTACCCATGTGATCGCAAGCGCAAAACTTTAAAACGCATTTCCGAAAAATCGGCGCGCTTTAAATATTTCAAAAACTGCCCATGTGTCTGCTTTGCTCTTAGCCACATCTGTACCAAATTTCAAGTTGGGATCGCGATGGGATCATATTTTAAAATATTTTACTATTAATAGCGTCAATGGGTCATTCCATATCAAGTGTTCTAAATATGAATATTTTTTTTTACCTGACGTCTTTAGATTTTTTTTTAGTTTTTTTCCTTTATGAAGTACTACTTTAGTTAATTACAAATTAAAAGTTTAGAATTTTTTTCTTCATCAATTTTTTACAGATTTTTAAAGTTTAAAAAAAGTGTGAATTTTGGCCTGGTATGACTTTACATTTTCTTATCTTGGGCTAGAAATAAGATAGAGAAACAAAATAAACACCATTCTACTCAGAACTGTCCAGGCTTTCACCAGATATGTCACAAGAGTATATTTGTTCATTTTAATTTTTTACCCATGCGAACGCAAACGCAACATTTTGAAACGCATTTCCGAAAAAATGTTTTAATAAAAATTTTCCAAAACTGCCCATGTGTCTTTTATGCTCTTAGCCACATCTGTACCAAATTTCAAGTTGAGATCGTGATGGGATAATATTTTAAAATATTTAACTATTATATTGTCAATTTAAAAATCTTGAATTCAGATCTGTTCAACCTGTGGTCTAAAAGCGTGGGGTCTATATTTATCAAATCCATTATTTTTAGACATTACTGTATTATTTTGATATGTTACAGCTTAGAAGCAGGAGAGGACATATAGGAAAAAGCTTTGTTAGGGCTCAACCTGAGAAAGCACAGGGATAGACAGTGAATGCAGAGCAGATGATAGGCCAGCAGCTCTGTCAATCATGTTAAGTGTCTACCCATTGCATTCAGGAAGTAAGACAGCTCGTTCAGACCTTTCATGTCCTGACATGTCTGGACATCTTCACACCTGAACAAACAATAGTCTGTACAAAGCCATCAAGGCTATGTACTAAAATATGGGTGAGTAAATATATTAATAGTTTAATGCTTTTATTATTAAGGGCCAATACACACAGTGCTATTCTTAGGGATCATCATTCAGAAAAACAGCCCCATTGATTTCTATGGGTTCACCACACACATGCAGTGTTTTTGGAAACACTCAAGAGTGAGTAAATCACTGCTTGAACTACTTTTTAATCGCTGCAATAAACGCAGCATTTATCATTCATATAAAAAAAGCTGCCATTTTTTTCACTAGCGATTAAAAAAACACGCATATGTGGTAAAAACTTGGTAGAAAAACAAGCTGCCAAAATTGCAGCGTGTATCTGCAGACAGAAAAATCTGTGCGCGCTAGCCCTAAAACTCACTTTATAGTAATACAGTTCTATCTCAAGTGTACTGTAAATCTTTATTTTTATTACCTATCTTCCTTGCTTAATATTAACTGTATTTTTCCCACACAGCAATGGCTGCTACTTCTCAAGAAACAGCATTTTATCATAGACACTGTTGCAATCCTTTTGAAAAAATATGAATATGATTGGCGTTGGTGGCTGGCTACTGTACTCTCCAAAGATTGTGAAAATGAAGAAGTAGAATTGACTTTATTGCATCCTTCTGGTCCAGCGCCATCCTTTGTGTATCCAAGAAAGCCGGACATTTTAAAAGTGCACAAAAATCAGATATTAACTCAGGCGGAGCCTAACATCGTGACAGGCCGGACATACTCTTTGACACACAAGGAAATGGCGATTGCTAGTAAGCGTTTATGGACAAGATTACATTTCACCCACTAGAAGTGACAAATTGATAAAATGCCACTTTAAAAACATACTATTAATTGTTTGATTAGTTCATAATTTATAAAACGATGATTTAACTGCTATACTATTCTTATTAAACACTTCATAAATCACATGTTTAGTGATAGAATAGAAAACAAATTTATATGTATAAATAGGGGTTAACATTTTTGGTTCTTTTAATCTTGTTTAATCAAACTTGAGGATATGATCACCTTTCTTCTTTTGGTTTGTTCAATACATTCAAGTTGAAAATGCTGAGCGTTGTGTTCTGATAATTAAGATGTATTTATCCTGGCACTTATGGGATTTGTTTTTTGTGTTTCTTTTTTGTTGCATATAAATGTTTTATTCAATAAGTTGTGATAACTCATACAACCATAAAATAAAAAATATATAAATTTGACAGGTCCCAAGTTGAATCTCTGCACAAATATAACCAAGAACACAATCAGTCATTTTTTCACAATTGCCTGTCAATAGTTTGAATTTGATATAAAGAAACATAGTCTTGTAACATCTCAAATGAAAGCTGTTACCGTTCTGAGTAAAATGATGCCACTCCCACTTCATTATCTTATTTCTAGCCTGAGATAAAAAAATGTAAAGTCATACCAGGCCAAAATTCACCCTTTTTTTAAACTTTAAAAATCTGTAAAAAATTAACTGATGAAGAAAAAAATTCTAAACTTTTTATTTGTAATTAACTAAGGTAGTACTTCATAAAGAAAAAGAATAAAAAAATCTAAAGACGTCAGGTAAAAAAAAATATTCATATTTAGATCACTTGATATAGAATGACCCATTGACGCTATTTATATTAAAATATTTTAAAATATGATCCCATCGCGATCCCAACTTGAAATTTGGTACAGATGTGGCTAAGATCATAGCAGACACATGGGCAGTTTTTGAAATATTTAAAGCGCGCCGATTTTTCGGAAATGCGTTTTAAAGTTTTGCGCTTGCGATCACATGGGTAAAATATTAACAAAGATCCTCTTGTGACATATCTAGTGAAAGCCAGGACAGTTCTGAGTAGATTGGTGTTTATTTTTGTTTCTCTATCTTATTTCTAGCCCGAGATATGATAGAAAATGTAAAGCCATACGAGGCCAAAATTCGCACTTTTTTAAAACTTTAAAAATCTGTAAAAAAATTAACTGATAAAGAAAAAAATTCAAAACTTTTTTTTTGTAATTAACTAAAGTTGTTCTTCATATAGAAAAAAAATTAAAAAAATCTGAGGACGTCAGGGAAAAAAAATATTCATTTTTGGATCACTTGACATGGAATGACCCTATATAAGCCCTGCTGCCGCCATTTTCTGCACATTGCATGCACAACACAGCTAGTGTAGGGAGATTGTGAGCAGCTGCTAGGGAGAGTTGTGCTTGTGCAAATCGTACAGAAATCCTCTGTAAAACCCAAAAGCTCTTGTGAGAGCCACCAGTATTGTAGTACTAGGTGACTGTAGTGTAGGGAGACAGGCAGGAGGATTACAGTACCACATAGTACAGTCAGCAATATTTCAGCTCTTCTTAGAACTGGAAGTATAAGGTCAGGGAGTATTGACAGGTTTCCCAGCTATTTTTGGGGTCACATTTACCCCTGCAGGCAATTTTTTTTGCTGTTGCGTCGCTGTGTTCACACCGAATAGTACGCACGGTACTGCACAACTGACATGCAGCCAGCACCGCTGTCTTGTGTGGTGACTGGCGCGTGTAATATATGGCCTTAAATCTCAGGCAATTTTTTTGTGTCATTGCGGTGCTGTGTTCATAACGAATAACATGCACGGTACTGCACAACAGACACGCAGCCAGCACCGCTGTCTTGTCTGGTAACTGGTGCGCATAATATATCGCCTTAAACCTCAGGGCAATTTTTTGTGCCGGTGCGGTGTTGTGTTCACACCAAATAGCATGCATGGTACTGCACAACTGATACACGTGCCAGTCACCACACAACACAGTGGTGCTGGCTGCGTAATATTAAGGCAAAGGAGGGCACCGCAATTTTTTCAATATAAGGTAGGGGATCACTAGACCACCCAGAGGACTAAGGTAAACAAGAAGAAAAAGGGGGTTCTCAAAACAAGTGATACAACCCAGACAAATTTAGCAGTTTTCCCAAAAAGTTAACAAATTGTATTTAACATAAGGACCACACAAAGAAAAACAACAACAGAGTAAAAACTTTTAAAAGACTGTCATAGTTGTTTACAAAGCCAATAATGTGGTATATTGGACAAAAACCACTCCAAGAGTCCTGGGTATCCAGTGAAAATTTATTTAGGGTATAATAACAGTAGGGTTGTAACAACACCAGCAACAACAGAGGTGTTCAAGAATGCATATAAACACAGAAGAGCAATTTCCCAATACCTGGAGAGGTGTTCAAGCCAAGCCAGCCCTTGTATTTACAGCAGAATAGATAATAATAATTGGGACACAGTGAGAGTTTAGGATCTCATAGGGCTCCAAGCAAACATTTACTCGATGTTATAAGTATTATTTTGATCCAAATCATTGGCCCAAAATATAGGTGACATGTAATAAAAATAACCCCAGGGATAGCCATTATTTTCATGGAGGATCTTTCAAGCAATCCTATTTATAGAAGCCTGTAAATAGCACTTCCTCATTTATACCCTTTGGGGAAAGACAGCTTATAGATCCAGGCGGATTCACGTCTCAAAAGTTCCTTTGTTAAATTTCCGCCTCTGATATTGGTCTTCACCTTTTTGAAGCCCATTATTCAAATTCTGCAGGTACTACAGTTATTTCTTTCCAAAAAATGTTTTGCCACAGACGAAATGCTTTTCCCTTTTCCTCGTCCTTTCTTGCTGTTGCGATGTTCGCAAGATGTTGTTGGGACCTCTTCCTAAGTTCTTGGCCAGTTTGTCCCACATAGACTTTTGGGCATATTTTCCCTGATGAAGCTGCCACTAGCGGGGCAGCGATACTCATGTGGTCTGCTTTCACACTCTCCTGAGCTACACCATATGGGCCCCTCTGATAAATCCGGCCTGGGCCGGTACTAATCTTTTAGGTATGCACCTTGGTGTTTTTTAGGGTTATTATTGATCTCCCTGCAATTGACAGATTGATACTTGCACCCTATACCCTACACTTAGCAACAGTATTTGGACTGCTAAGAGCTCTATCAGGGCTCTATGAGGTCTATATTTATATATATTTATAGGTATATCTCTGATACTCTGTACCTATAGAACCTACTATTTATACTGCATGCTTGTGTATATGATCATCTTTGATTGTGTATTTGGTCTGCAGGGTCATCTGCTATAAACCAAACTAAGATCTATTAATACCTCAGTGATTTCTGCACAAATTGATTGTGATACTTGACAATTTGAATATATTTGACCGATCTTTTGGGCCAATAATTTGGATCAAAATAATACTTCTAACATCGAGTAAATGTTTGCTTGGAGCCCTATGAGATCCTAAACTATCACTGTTTCCCAATTACTATTATCTATTTTGCTATAAATACAAGGGCTGGCTCGGCTTGAGCACCCCTCCAGGTATTGGGAAATTGTTTTGCTCTTCCGTGTTTATATGCATTCTTGAATAGCTTTGTTATTGCTGGTGTTGCTACAACACTTCTGTTGTTATACCCTAAAGAAATTTCACTGGTACCCAGGACTCTTGGGAGTGTTTTTTGTACAATATACACCATTATAGGCTTTTGTAACCGTCTACTACAGTCTTTTAAGTGTTTTTACTCTGTTGCTGTTTTTCTTTGTGTGGTCCTTATGTTAAATAAAATTTGTTAACTTTTTGGAAAAAAACTAATTTTGTCTGGGTTGTATGGCGCATGTAATATATTGCCTTAAACCTCAGGGCAATAATTTTGTGCCGTTGCGGTGCTGTGTTCACATCAAATAGCACGCATGGTACTGCACAACTAACATGCAGCCATCACCGTTGTGTTGTGTGGTGACTGGCACGCGTAATATATCGCCTTAAACCTCGGGGCTATTTTTTTGGTGCTGTTGTGGTGCTGTGCGTAAAACACAAAGCAGTACTAGGCCGTAGTGAACTACCTGCTCCTTGTTCCCCAATATCTGCATCTGAACATCCGCAGCTATGTCAGAAAAACCCCAAATTCATACAAAGGCTGTTGTGAAGGAACAGAGACATGGACGTGGGCATGGGGTTGTCAGTGGTGCCAGAGAGAAGGTTGATGCAGGTTGATTCTGGAAGCCAGAAGAGCAAGAGCAGATACTGTCCTAGATGGCTGATAAGGCCTCAACGAAATTTTCTAGCAGTATCCAATCGTCCACGACAACACTGTCTCCTGTCCATACAGAGAACACTGGGTCATCCTATTCTCAATCTGTTCCTAGTTCATCACCCCATCCGGAGTCACAGGAAACTTTTGACCCCAACCTTGGCCACTCTGAGGATCTGTTTGGTCCATATCCTTTCGTTGCCATTGGCCTCTCACCGCGTGACGTTGAAGAGGAACGTGAGGAAGTATCATCTGTTCATGGCCAAATATTTGAAAATCCATGGCCAGAAGAAAGCCACATTTTCATCCAAATGATATACCGAGTGAAGAAGTGGAGGCTGATGGGGATGACACACGGTATTGTTGCCTGGCCAGCCGACAATATCAACATGATAGGGGATAACATGGACAACAAGATGGGCGATGATGAGACCACTGATCTGACCTGGACCGTTGGCGTGCATAGGCAGCACAGCAGCACAGATAAAGAAGGTGGATACGTAGCACCAACAAAGGCACCAAGGGCTACTGGTTTGTTCAGAATGCGAAGTGTGTCAAATGTTGCCAGGAGCAATCCCTCTGTGCCCCAAGTCAAGGCAAGGGTGTGTTCAGCCGCTGTGTGGAAATTTTTTTCAGATAGTCCTTCTGAACCAAATGTTGTCATCGGCAGTATCTGCCATAAGAAGCTGAGCAGAGGCCAGGGCAAAGGCAACCAAAGCACAACCAGTATGCGGAAACACATGGCAGTGAAGCACCCTAATCGATGTGTGGAACAACAGCGTAACAAATCAGTGTCTGTGGGTCAAACCACTGCCATGTCACCTTTGATACATCCTTCCCAATTTGCTCGGCAGGAAGCAGGTGATCATACTTCTTGCTTACAAGCTGCGGTTGCACAGACGCAGGACACAACAAGCTCATCCACTCAAGCCAAGCGTCCAGTTGTTCATACCCCAGATGTATGACAGGAGGAGTAAATACCAAGCCATGCACCCACAAGCACAAATACTGAACGCGTACATTGCCAAGTTGCTAGCCATGAAGATGTTACCGTTTATAGATCAAGGATATCACTGCACTCTCAGAGTCATATGTGATGCAAAGTGAAAAAGTTTTATTGTATTTGAAACAACAAGCGACCACTGACGCCGTTTCGGTCCACAATATTAGACCTTTCTCAAAGAGTCGCTAGAATTAAAACAAATGAAATCAAGTGTAAGACAAGTGAATATAGATTTTAAATAACTGTACATCTATACAATGTATCATCATCAGAGTCATACTTAAGCTGATCATAGTAGGGTCTAAATATAAAGGCATGGTTTCAAAGATAGATCAACATTATATAATAGAGAACAAACAAGATCAGTGTACTAGGGTGGAAGAGAGATCAGATTGTAGTTCAGAGTCAAGTGAGGGGAGAATGGGCTACTGGAGATGGAGAGCACTGAATAGTGTGGTAATGGAGTAAAATAGCCAGTAAACCTATAAAGGAGCTATTCATGTTGCCATATCGTTGGTGGATAGTTTTAGGAGGGAAAGAAATTACATATAGTGTGCAATCCTGTGACTTTAAGCAATGTCTCCCCAATAGGGGGGGAGGGGGTTTCTATTGCATTGAAATCCTTGGCCCACCTGTGGTAGTAATCGGCTTAATTGAATCCGGGGTACTCAAAAGGACCATCCCATAAGTATCATACTGTTCCACCTGTGGAAGATATCATGTAATATCTATCCTTCTTATAAACTAAGTTGGAAAAGTGTAATAAATGAAAGATGAAGTACCATAAGTTCAATAGTGGCCCAGCACTCCTAGAAGTTGTAGTTTTAGTATGGCAGGTACAGGGTAAGGCATACAATGTAACCTGAAAGATAGCACAGTAATTAGTTTCACTTATCTTATATTGTTAGGGGCTGTCAGCTCCAGGTGTCCTTGCCTGTATGGAAAGTGCCCTGCGCTCCCGCGCTTTGGCTCCTGGCTAGTGTGTATGGACGCGGTGCGTCCTTTTATCGTGCCCCCGGCGGTGTCACGTGATCGGAAGCGTGCGCCGTCACGTGACCCGGATGTGACGTCGGCCGCGCGCATGCGCGGTCGAGACGGACGCTATTTCCCCTGCCAACAGTAACTAGGAAGTATCCTAGTGTTGGCAAAGCGGCCATGCACCGCAGATTCAATGTGTATTAGTAAGAGGCTCGTATGAGGAGGGACAGGACAGTTCAAAGTGAAAGAGTAATTGAACAGGGGGCGTATGGGACATGTTTATATAGAGGAGAGGAATAGAGTCAAAGTGGATTAAAGATAAACAGTATACAGAACAATAATGAATTGAATTGAAATATCCACTTGTGTTTACAACAGTTGTTACATATTATATAGCAATCTCCATATAATGCACACCTGTAAAAAAGATCTAGAGTGTTAGTAGGAGTCCAAACCTGTCCAACAAACCTCAGGAGGGGGGTAAACTAATAATAGGAGGGGGAGGGGGTAAACTAAAACGGGGGGGTAATAAAAAAGGGGGGGGGGGGTAAATAGGAAAACAAAAATGGGGAGGAAAAGGAACGAAAACAGGGGAATTATTTAGGGAAAACAGCATTGGTAAATTATACCATGTCTATACATCAGGTTATGCTTACCACTTGCAGTGCCTAGGGGTAATTTATTTATGAGTGAAGGGCAATTTCTCAGTGTACCTGTAAGGTAAAAAGAACAAAATGGTCATTAAGTGCTACCAGTCCAGTTCCCTATTTAAACCCTTGGGGGATAGGGTGTCCAAAGTAAAAATCCAGAAAGATTCCCGTTCTTTTAAGAGCCTAATATGATTGCCACCTCGCCGGGGACGGGGAACATGTTCGATTATTTGAAAACGTAGTTGGGATACTGTGTGTGCAGCCTCATTAAAATGGTAGGGGATTGGGAGCCAGGTTTTGTTGCATCTAATAGTGGATTTGTGGCTAGAAATCCGATCTTTGATGGCCTGTGTGGTTTCCCCCACGTAGAGTAAGCCGCAAGGGCATTTGACAAGGTAAACTACGAACTTGGTGTCACATGTGTAATGGTCTCTAATGCGATATGATTTGCCCGTTCTCGGGTGAGTGACCTCACTGCTCTTAATTACGTTGGAGCAACAAGCACAGTTAAGGCAGGGAAAAGTCCCTGTTCTTTTTGGTTGTATCCGTGTCTGTGTCAGGGGTTTGGTGGGTCCAATGTCTGCCCTCACAAGATCATCCCTGATGTTTTTAGGTCTTTGCATGCACATAAGGGGTGGTTCTTGGAATGTGCTAACGGAAGGGTAGGCCTTGGATAATAGAGGCCAATGTTTCCTGATGATGTTCTGAACCTTATGCATTGTGGGATGGAAGTGGTGGACAAAAGGGAGTCTATCCGTTTTGATTGTGAGGGGTGTATTGGGTGTCTCTGTGGTTGCTCTTATGAGTTCATTCTGAAGGAGTTTATCTGGATAATTCCTAACTCGAAATTTGTCTGACATTTCAGTCAATCGGGTTATCCGAGTTTCTTGATCGGACACTATGCGATTGACTCGTTTGAACTGGGATCGTGGTAAGCTGTTCCTTGTTGATTTTGGATGGCAACTATCATATAGTAAAAGGCCGTTACAATCTGTGGGTTTGGAATAAAGATCGGTGTAAAGGGTTCCATGGGGGTCTCGAATTACTCTCGTATCAAGAAAGGTTATTTCCTTTTTGTCTGAGTGTATAGTGAACTTGAGTTCTGTCCTGATGTTATTGATCGTGTTGAAAAATACATCTAAGCTGTCTTGTGGGCCTTCCCAAATGCAAAAGATATCATCAATGTATCTGTACCAGCAGCGGGCATGCTGCTGGAAGAGATCATTGGTATAGACATACGATTTTTCAAAGAGATCCATGTATAAGTTAGCATACGCCGGCGCCACATTCGCCCCCATAGCGGTCCCGCATATCTGGACATAGTAGTCATCGCCGTTTAAGAAAAAGTTCTCTCTCAGAACTATGTTCAGTAGTTCCAGACAAAGTTTTGTCTGTTGCTGGGTGAAGTTGGAACTCTCGAGTGTCAGTCTGACTGCTTCAATGCCTTTGGTGTGTTCAATGGATGTGTACAGGCTATTGACGTCAAGAGTCGTCAGAATGCAGTTGGGAGATGTGGCGTCCATGGTCTTGATTTTATGTAAAAAGTCTCCTGTGTCTAAGATGTATGATCTGGTTTCTTTGGTGAAGGGAGTTAAAATTTTTTCCAAATATATGGAGAGCGGATTAAGTATTGAGTCTGTTGCTGCTACAATGGGTCTGCCTGGAGGGTTATTAAGGTCTTTATGGATTTTAGGTAAAATATAAAAGACAGGGGTAACAGGGTGATTGTTAGTCAAAAAGTCTTGGGTCTTCGTGTCAATAGTCTTGTTGTCTACGTAGTTTCTAAGTGTGTCCGTGATCTTTTTTCTAATTGTGAAAGTGGGATCCGTCTGTATGCGGCGATACGTGGTTGTGTCAGAAAGTTGTCGTTGTACCTCAGTTTTGTATTGGTGTCTATTCATGACTACTATGGCTCCTCCCTTGTCCGCAGGTTTGATTATGATATGTTGATTGTTTTTAAGGCTTTCAATGGCCTTCCTATCACTATTTGAATAATTATTACGGATCGGGAAGAGACCCAGTTTTTGTTCCGAAACCAAGCCTTTGATGTCCCTTTCCACAATGTCGATAAAGGTCTCTACCCCATGGTAGTTGTTGGGGGATTAAAACTACTAGGTAAGCGTAAGCCCAGGGTCTTTACGGATAGAGGGTTTGAAATAAGGGAATTCTCTGAGGTGCCAGTTAATGGTATCCTATTGGAGACTCCCCGATCCCCTGTATTGAAGTGTGTTTTGAGTCTAATGGACCTATAGAATCTATGTAGATCCTTCTCCAGTTGGAAGGCATCCCATTTGGGGGTGGGACAAAAGGAAAGTCCCCTATTCAAGACTGAGAGTTCTGTGGGAGAGAGTGAGTAGTCTGAGATGTTGATGACTAGGTTCGGACTCCTACCTGTGAGCGCAGCAGCATTCCTGTCGGACCTCCTCCTCCGCGACCTCCTGGTGGGATTGCGCCTGGGTTGCCTCCTCCCAAAAAATTGTCCAGGGGAAGGGTTGGAATAGGGTCGCCTGAGCCGCCAGAGTCGCTCCCGGTGCTGGGTGTACGCTCTCCTCGCGGTTTCCCACCTGGTTTCCCGCCTTTGGGCCATGGTTTCTTTGGACGAACCTCGTCCCAACGATAGACCTTATTGGTCAGGTAGTCCTCCGTGTCTCTCTGGTATTTCTGTCTTTTTCTTTCTTGAAGAGTTTTCGTGTGAGTAGCAAGAGCAGTGTTGACTTTGGATTCTAGGTTCTTCAATTCAGTGCTGTTCAGTGTTGCCGTTAGTTGAGTCTCTATAGTTAGGATTTTTTCTTTTGTCTCTCTGATAGACTCCTGCAAATACTCTATAGTCAGGAGCATCAGATCGAAAGAGCATTTATTTAAGATCTGTTGATATGTTTGGCAATACTTCTCGTTATCTGAGTATAACGTCGGTCGCAA